>MU178025.1:55899-97541 GCA_016695465.1 Suillus americanus | reverse complement strand
ATTCTCTCATTGGCGTTCATTGGATCTATCTTCTTTTTGCATATTTCCGCTAAAATAATCCGGTCTTTCACCAAGTGATATCTTCGTAATGGACTCGATTATGCACTCTTGACTATATCCCTCTATTGCGGAACATGTGCATTCGGCGCTTGCGTCGTAAGACATGCTGTATGAAAACTTATTGCAGTGAGGCGCTGCGTACCCTCTCGTCATCCAATTGCCTGTCTTGCGATACTTTATCGTTTTCTACCGTCTGCTGGTTAGTTCGACATTCCGAAAAAAATATTGCACGGTGAGGCGCTGTATATCCTCTTGTCATCCAATCGCCTGGTGGGATGGTGTGGACTATCTTTGCGAGATCTTATAGCTTTCCAATATCTCCTGCTTAATTCTGCATCCTGAAGGAGTTCCAGACTGGGGGACGAGTTGAGTGGGGCCAATTCTTTCTATCAAAGACACTCCCGAGTTCATTAACACAGTCCTTTGCATGTCTTCACTTGCTATCATGGTCAGTGGTGGGTGATTGGAATCGGCCAAAATTCCCATGAGGCGGTGGTCTAATTTCCGGTCTTGCAAATATTTCATACATGAGGCCCGGAAAGCGCAACGAAAATGAATTTGCCACCTCGTCAATGTTCCTCCAGGGAATAGATTTTATCAAACGCATTCGTTTCCAATTTTTCGCCTCCCTTTGCTCTCACCTCGACCACAGCACCAGCGGTTCATTGACACGTTGGGGTGGGCGTCAATGACGACCACGCGCATCGAAGATATTGCATACTCCCTCATTATCATATTTGATGTCAGCATGCCAATAACGTATGGGGAGGGCCAGCGATCCTATTGAAATCATCTTGGAACAATGCAAGAGCTGGGAAATCTTTGTATGGGCAGGAGAATTATCTCCGTATTCCAGCGCACTACCACGGCCGCCCAAAGGCTATGAAGCTTTTGATATACAGAACTCCACAGAACTGAGCAAGAATCTCGATACGGGGAAGGTGGAGAGAATTGTCGGGGAAACACCTCCTAATCTCCGTTGTGACCATGTGTTTGCAATGACAAGACACAGACTGCAGATGAAGTTACCGCTTCTTGACGTGGTGTTTAACCTCCCGAATCAATCGGCCACTATTCATGCCTGGACTCCAGCCTCGGGATCCCCCTGTGCGAGTCACATGCCGCCAACTGGAATCAAAGGCAGAGACCTATCGTCTCGGAATAATGAATTGCAGCCCGAGCGAGTTGGCTCGGCAGAACCATGAGTATGAGATTCGTGAGGTTTGTCGTGTTTTTTCCTCATCCTTGATTGAGCCCATTGACTGGTCGTGGCTTTGGCTGCAGACAAAAATCGTGATCACAAGGGAGCCCCGGTGCGCCTCGGATGCAGATGTCGTTTGAGACAGTATACATCTAGGGTAGGTAGCTACACTACTTATGCTGGAAACCTCTGATATGTCATGCATGCCATGGTCCTGGTTGTACTCGTACCTATTCCTTATGGATTCTTCACTGCATTCCACTCACTATAATAGTAGCTTATATATAGTACTTGCCTCCATTCCATCCGAGTCGTACTTATATGGCTACTAGAATAATACGTGGTGCTTATCTTGCTTGAAAAAAGCTGTACATGATAGTATATAGTCGTCCGTCGCGGGTTGGCCGGTGGTCCCCTTACTTATTAGGTAAGCTCCGCCTGTACTTTGATGCGGCCTGCTTTCCAACGCCGATATCATGGCGATCTCCGTAGTGACTGTGCCAGACTCTTTCTTGTCTTTCAGTTTCAATTCACGACCCTTTTCGCTGTCTCGATTTCAGTCCCTCATAATATGTCCTGGCAAGGTAAGTCTGAGCTGCATCGCCAGGCAAGCTCTTGGTCTCATGCATCTACAGCATACGTAGACACCAACCTCGTCGGCACCGGGAGAGTGACTCAGGCCGCCATCTTGGGAAAAGCTGGAGGTATATGGGCTAAATCCTCAGGGATCACGGTAACTTATTGACAATAATAATGTCTGTGCAACTCTGACGGGATCTTGCATAGATCTCACCAGAAGAGCAGAAGGCGATCACTGCTGCGTTCACGAACAAGGCTGCACTTCAGGCCTCTGGCTTCCGTGTCGCTAAAGAGAAATATTTCTTCCTATCGTCGGATAACTACGGAGATGATCCAAATCTTATTGTAGTTCAGGGCAAGAAACAAGTGGGTCTTCACGATGTCTTTTTGTGATGCATGCTCACAGCCATCAGGCCGATGGTGCTGTACTAGCGCAAACGAAGCAAGCTATCCTCGTCGTTACATACGCCTTTCCTCAGACAGCTCAAGACGTAGGCATATTAGTTACCGGTCTTGGATCATACCTCGCTAGCCTGAATTACTAGGGTCCGTTAGGGGACGATCGCAGAGGATAAAGAAGATCAAAGGTGTGCTATCATGTAATCGTACAGTTTATAGATCCGATGCATTTCACTGGAGTCATTCCAAAGTTCAATACATTGATCGTCACATATATTTGCTATCAGGTCCCATCGTGTTGAGCAAGAGCGATCAATGTCGTGTGTGTGGTCTACGGCCAGTTTATAAATGCGCAATCTTGGAATGTTTGCAGTTGACATTGTCCTCCACCGTTTAGCATATCCTGCTTGCATTTGCTGCATCAAGATCCTCGTTAGCGTCTCACAGCACTCGTCACTTGGCGCAGACTCGGAAGTGCCCCGATCGGCGATGGGCCATGCTAAAATTAACCTCCGGACCGTACGATGCGTGCACCACAATATTTGCACGAGTATGTACTCCCAAGTCTTTACAGATGAGCAATGACGGCTGTATAGGTCGCTCAAGATACCTTGTTCCCTGATAACGGTCCTGCCAGTGGAGTTGATTAAGAATTTGGGAGGGGGAAACTGTCAGTACACAATCTGGCGCCAACGCAGCTGATGTCAATGTGGAATATGGTATGGACTATGGAAAGCTCGCCCAGAGGGTACAGACATAGCTGTACAATCAAACCAGTCCATCCATTATCTAATTACTCCAACTCTCGTGCAAGCGACTACTCATGAAACACACTTGATTCTATGTACTTTTGCTTGGTGTGCTAAATGAGTAGTTACAACTTCCCTGGAATCTCAGTTCCTCATCTGACAGCGACACAGTAGGGAGGAAATTTGGGGACCTTTGGTGGCGACTTCACCGGGAATGTGAGCGTTTCTGTCCCGATGCTTTTGCGCACTCCTCACACAAATTGCAGCTCGAACTCTGGGTCTCCCCGGCCATCAGAACATCACGTGCAGGAAGGTACTTCGAATGATTCACCCAAGGGGTAGGTCACTCCACTCAGTCGCAATCTCGAGCATGCTCGTATCGTCTCAGCGAGGCGCAAAATTCGAAGGCCGTAGTGCAGGAGGATTAGCCAAGTCCAAGTCAAATGTGAGCGGCAAATAAGCTAAGGGGTCACGCCTGACGATACTACAAGGTTGTATCTACAGTCATCAGTGGAAAGTGACTAAGTCCCTTTCCAGTGACTTTCAGAAACATGAATTTGGTTAGGAATTGTTATCGGGCAGTGGTATGTCCAAACTTGATTCGTATCCAGTGATTCGAGAATTTGTAGAGATGATACAACCCTTAGGGTGAAGATATCTCGGTTGGCACAAGCAATCGAACAGACCATGTGAGTATTTTTAAAAGAAGTTATTAACATCCCTGCTGACCCTTTGTACCGCCAATTCCACAATCTCCTGGACCGAGTGAAGTGACTGTGAATCTTCAATAGTATGCCAGTTCTCTTGGACGTGATAAATGCGTGATTCATAGTACGCATATTCACCCTCAACATCCTTGGTGAGAATTACAAAGCTCCATGTGTGCCCATCTGTCACACAAATACGAACTATGTCTTGCCTGAAGTATGTAGTAAGCAATGTGATCTCATACTAGTATAAAATATCACACTTTAAAACTTCAATCAATGCTTGACCAACAGCCTTTGGCATGTGATACCACAGATTTCCATCAGTTGCACGGACAATAAAGAAGATTTGATTGCTTAGTGGGATTGGAGATTATATGAATTCAGCATCCTCACTGTAATGGACACCAAGTTAGCACAAGCCACTGTGCAACACATAGGAAACAAACATTGGAACCTCGTGCCAACTTGAGAAATACACAATGAGTCGAAAATCTAGAACACACGATTCGGAAATGTGGCTGGCGTTGCTACCGATAGCTAAGGTGAGACTGCCAAGCGTCGGTAACTTTTATCATGTCTGATGAGTACGTCAACTGATCGACCGAGTCCTCGAACAATTGATTTCCGTGTCCCTCGTTAGTAACATGATAGTTATTGCACAATATGTTACAGTAGCGAACCTCAGTATACAATATCATGTTTGTGTTGGAGTTGAGGCCCGAGGAATTACAAGACGGATCAGCGTACAAAATTCGTCCGTCTCGAGGGTTGCTGATATCAAAAGTTCCCGGACCAGCCATTACATAGAACAGCGTAGAGCCGTGGGGGACCCTGTGGGAAACTACCAAGCGGACAAATGGTTTGAGCAGGCAAGGGAGGAGGAGAGCTGAAACGAGAGTGGGAAGCGGGAAAAACGCCGTGAGAGATGCCATCTGCCAGGTTATCGCAAGACCTCACCCACTCAGCAGAGATCCGAATGCCGTGTTTGAAAGCAAAGGAAGAGAGACGTTGCAGAATGTCATTCTGGACAACGTTGCGGGAGCAAGCCTTAAGGGATTTAACACAACCCTGGTTGTCGGAACAGAACATGTCACGAAGACCCGAGCAAACAAGGGCGCGAAGACCGAGGTCGATCGCTACCATTTCTGCCCACCCGATTCTCCGACCATCTGCCCTCCAGCCGTCCAACAATTCCCAAGCGAGCCAGCGGGAATCAACGAGGAAACTGATGCCAAACGAAGTAGAAGTATCGACAAAAACAGATAATGGGGGAGGGTCGGAAATCAGCAGACGACGCGGGGCACTGTCTAGTTGAGTGTGAATGACTCGTCGAATATCATCATTTACGTCTGACATACTGGCACAGTGCTACAGCTCTGAAGAGAAGTTCGTCATCTTCGAGTTGACAGGTCAGTCCTTCAGGGCTTGCGTCGTGACTGTGCATCTTGGGTATTATTCAATTTGGAGAATATGGTTTCGAAGGCCTCTTCTGCTTCATTACAGCGCAGTGCCATGAAGTGCCGCATTCCTTGATTGGTACCCTAGGTAAGAAGAAGGTTTGAGTTTAGTGACCTATACAATTGTAGGCTAAGTACAGCTGCTATAGAGATGATAACTATCATCCTCACCCTGTTGGCGTCGTGAAGAGCCGCTGCGAAGAGGTTGCGTTCCAAATTTGCTTTACTGCGGTGCACGAAGAGTGACTCGCATGAAGAGTCCAGTTCGATCCCTGCTGAATACAGTTCAATAGCCATTTCATAATTTTTCGCAGCACTGAGCAACGGCCTCATCTCCCTTTGCGACGTAGCGCGCAGTGCAATCCTTCTTGAAGGCTAAACGACATCAGAGTAAGCGTTGATATTCAAGTCGTCTTAAGAGCCAAAAGCACTCACCAGTAGACCATCCGAGGTCGCTGTCCTTCACATGGAAATCGAAAGCTTCCATTGTATCCCAGAGCTGCTTATTGCCGCAGAAGTCGATGCCCTTGTAAATGTAGTCCAATAACGAGAGCTGGATAGCAATGGATTATGCAACAAAACCGAGTCACCTGTCGTCGACGGTATCATAAGAGGCAGAATGTCTGACTGCGTCTTGAAGCGCATCATCACTTTCGCGCCATTATGATTGAGCGATTAGCATGGGTATCGCGTCTGTTGTCAATTTAATGGGTCAGGAGGTCTTCGATGATATGAAGGTCCCCAGATGTGCAGAATTGCGGACCGTCGTCTTGATAGCGAAGGTCTACATAAAGCAAGTTCACGTTCGGTCAAAAGTGAACGAGGACAAATAACTCGTGTCAAATAATGAGTCGTGGTTGTCCCTGCCAGGGGAGTCTGTTGAGATCCGAGTCGGCCATGAATGAGTTCGAGTGCAGTTGGCTAGCATTATTACTATCATGGACTATTTGTCAGCGTACATAGGTATTACATACGGACTCAGCTATCCTATGGGACACTGGGAGGTCAAGGCCCCAAGTAGCTAGTCAGTAATGTTAAGTACGATCGTTGAGGTCAGACAAACAGTACTGGTTTGGCTGGACATTAGCTCGGCTTGGATGCTGGCAAGATTGCTGCTGCCAGGTGGGTGGGAGGACTCGACAGGCAGGCAGATTGAATGACCATTGTGCATGAGTGTGGGGATACAAAGCGGATATGATTAAATATGGGTATGCATACTGTGACGGTGAATTAAACTGATCCTAGGAGTGAGCAACGAGCAGATCGTATGGTGCAGCGATGAAAGGGAACCGAAGGCAACTTGGCAAGGCAAGGCTACTGCACGGTTCCTTCCGAGCGCTCAGGAACACTGTGCGTTGACGCCGTGTCAGGGGTCGCGGCAGTCGCAGGAGTTCGATAGACGCCAATTGTATGTAACCAGAGCCCAATTGAACCATATTATTATTTTTCATCTCCTCCATGTACAAGTACGAGACTATCCAAGTTACCCTCAAGTACGACGGGGCTAAGGGCGGACGACTGATATCTGGGATGACGAGTAAAACCAAGGCCCTTCACGACCTTCTAGCAGATCTCAATGTTCTCAGAGCACATCGTCCAAAAGGTGAAAATATCCGTCAGGAAGGTGCTGCGTTCTTCTTGTCATGGTCTCACCCCGTTCATACGCCAGTCCCTCTGGTTGAGGTATGTCCTAAGTATTGTCTTGCACTGTGAACTACGGTTGATCTGCTCCCAGAGCACTTTGTACAAACGATGGGTGACCATTTCCAAGGGGAGTCCGGAGCTGAACGCAGTCAAAACAGAGCTCTCTATGTAAGCACCTTCACAGAAACACGTGTACACTATTAAAATTCAGGTGCGACCTCATCTGTAAAGCGAATCGGTGACTGTTGAAATGTGAGAGCATCCACATACAATCGACGTCTATTGAGGGTCTATCTTTTAGACTACCGCCCTTCTGGTTTACAGGAACACGCGGAACAAATCTGTCACCATTGGGACCAAAACATACAATAGAGCTGCCGCGGACAGAAGGAATGAGCCCGCCCGCAGAGAATTTTCCATTATCTTCTATGTCAGACCGTTCTGATTCACAGAAGCCAGCATTCACCACGGAAGTAATTCAAGGGAAGAGACCTCGAAGCGATGTGAGTGCTGCAATCTATCTATCGTTCCTATAAACTAATGTTTTCAAGTCTATCACTGAGCAAAGTGTTCTGTCACCGCCTTTTGGGTCAGATGGTAATAACGAGCCCTCCTCGACTCCTTTGTTGAAGAGAATTCGAACCGAACAGCATCTCCCCATTCAGAACAGTACAGCAGAAGGGAAGCATACTCTCGACGACTTTTCAACTGGAGAATACCGAACCACTCAAGTAGGCGACAAAATTCCCCAGTCCAGATACCCAATATCCCGGGTGCCACTTAAAACCACCCCTCAACAACCATTACTCATTCCTCCATATCACACCAAACCATTTCCAGGATCACCTAAACCCCTTCCAGGATCACCCGGTATGAGCAATAGCTCCACCCCTACTGGCCCCCGCCCACCAGGAGATAGAGGGACTATCAACAGACTATCGCTCGAGTTGTCGAAGGTCCGCAGCCAGCTGAATACCTTGAAACATTGTGAGAATGGGATATCGGAAGAGCTTATTCGTCTTGGTGTTCCCCAGCCGAAGAATGAAGAAACAGCACCCTCCCCGCATGGTCTCGTACATCAGCAGTTCGATATGCACGTAGCTGACTCATCTGACTTCCTGTAGATATGGAGGCGCGACTGATACTGCTTGAAATCGAATTACAGCAGGAAAGGACACAACGTCTCCATGCTGAACGTATGCTCAGTGAAGTAGAGAGGGAGTGCAGAGTTCCGTTTGTGGTGCCTGCGTTGTTCCAGGCGTTCTCCAGAATATCGGAGCTTGGGTACCATGAATAATCCAAGGCGAGTGCGCTGTGCGATCAAGACACCTGTCTAACCCGTTGGCAAAGTGACGAGTACTTTCTTGCATATGCGCATCTCCAGGATCATCGCCCAAGTTCAGGTTCTGTACTCAACCGGCCCTCGAAACTCTTTTTAAATCACCATTTCTAGTGGGTGGTAAAGTGCACACAGGCGCTCACCTTGGATATTACAAACTAATTAGGTATATTATCGGTTAGATTTTATGTATGTTCACAGCTGAGGGTGGCCTAAGGCTCCTTTCAGCTATGTTTTGAGGGTACAAGGACTCCAACATGAACTCATATCGGGTATCCTCAGCCACATATGCTTTTGGAGAACATTGATACAATTCTGAGCCAAAGCGTATCAACGTCCTCCGAAGCGTTTGAGTTGATAGGCCCTGTGAGTGCAACATCAAGCAAAGGGGACCACAAAGTGCGTAAACGATTTCTGATTCGAGTGTCGTGCTCATCAGACTAACATGATCATGTTGTCCAGCACTTTCTGATGAGAAAAGCGAGAGAAATCGATCACCGTGATCAAAGCGAACAATTTCACACAGTGAGACGGGCCGCCGGGTAGCAGCCAGCAGCATCTGTGACCGGCTAACAGCGAGATGCCGTTGTGCAAATGAAGGGCCGTCGACATGAGGGCGTGTTGGTGCAGAACGATCGTGATGGTGTGTGGAACTCGAGGGAGAGATACATCGCCCAGAGGGGCGCTGGCGAACGTGGCGCAGTCTATACAAGGTCTCTAAATATTTGATCCTTCAGGTCTTAATCCCTGGGCGCTGTTAAGTCGTCCCAGCTCTGAAAGTTTCCGTTGAATATTTCACGAGATCCAAAAGTTACCCGTCATGCATCGTATGATGGAATGTAAATATTGCCTAGGCCTTCGCTATATTGAGATGTGCACGTGATCTGTGGGATGTCGCGAAGTGCACCCACAGAAACCTGACAGAAACCTTACCACCGAATTCAAGAATATCACGGACTACGCCAGGATCTTCCGAGATAACATAGGATGGAAGTAAAAGGTATGAACAGTCGCATTCGAGAAATTTCATTTCAAATTTATAAGGCAACTCGACAGATTCTTCTGCTCCTGTGCTGGGCTTGTCATCCGCACCAACACCCCCTTCAATGGCTCCTACTACATTCGAGATCTCAACAGAAATAGCAACGGGTCCTTCCTCATCCACCTCCCCAGCCGTACTTCAGAAGTGCACTCGCTGTGCCTACATGGGCCCTGTCGACTCATACCCACCCCGACGTACTGGCACAGGTCACCTCAAAGTATGCATCGGCTGTATGGACAAACAAGTAGCACGGAAGTCCGCTGCCACTATCGACCCATCTGGCTGTGGGCAGATTGCCACCGCGGCGATGAGCTTGGATGACTTCTTGAAACTCGTCACATTGAACAAAGGTCGACCATTCGACTTTGATACCATGGTGAATCTACCGGCGGGCATGTTTGCAGCTGGGGAACATTTGTATAATCGGACGAACAAGATTAGAGATTTTTTGGCAGAAGCATCAGAATATCACTGGAAGTGCGTTGTCTACCGTCATGCACTGGAGCAGTTCTTACAAGACATCTTTCATACAGTCAAAAGAAAACAAAGCGCGGTGGAAAATCGACGGTCGTCACATACTTCTGCGCCCAGCTTGAAGGAGAGCAATCAAAGTCGCGAAACCAAGATGCCGATCGCGCCAAGTCACGTTCTCGCATCACCCGTTATCATTGTGGAGGCTGGCTACGTATAACAACGATGGACGATAACGAACTTCTTCTTCGCATTCGTATGACACATGCTGAAGCGCACCCAAGTTTCCCTGCATCGTTTCGCAAGTCGCAGTCGGGAGAATTCAAGATGGAAACTACACCAAAACCAATTCCGAAACAACCTTTGTTTACAACGACGCCGATGACAGTACCTATTGGAGTTACTGAAGTGCCTCAAATAATACCAAGGGACGAGGTGGGCCCAGAAGAGGATGGCATGGTACCCATTTTAGAGCAGCCACAGGGGGATGGAGGACCACCTCCAGGCATCGTACGTCATGAAAGATTTTTGCAGGCATTCTCTAATGATTCACTTCTACTGTAGCCTGAGGTTTATTTCTCACCAGATCAGCTTGCTGGACTGAGACGAAAATTTGATGCTATGATGAGCATAGCATCTGGCCCTTGTCATCCTGACCTAGCTCACGCCTTAGGGTCCGTATTCGACCACTTGGATCGTACGGTGGGCGACATAGAGGTTGGGAGATTTGCGAAGAGGCAGAGGATTTCATAAACTTTTCCTCGCTTGGTCAAGCACCAGATGATCCCACTGGAGACCTGCTTTGGGCCAATGGCCCATATGGGTCTCCGAGTCTGTCCCTTGAGGCAGAGCTGAGGGTTCCTGCCGACCCGTGATGCAGCGAATGGTGCGACATCACCTAATGTCAGATTAATTTGAACAACCATGGACTGCAAAATGGGGGCAATATGAATTTAGCAGGCGTTTTATCTGTCATACGTCATGCATAGCTGCAATCCTAATTTTCGTTGCGGATTGCTAGTCAACTAGTCACAAGCCAGTCATGCAGAAATCACACAAGACAAAGAGCGTTATCAGCTCCTGACCAATCGATGGCCAGTACATCAAACATCACGATGGTATGTCAAAAACTCTCATGATTTTTACAGCGTATGCGACCTAATATTTGCATCGCGGTCGAAGAGTGGGTAGCTCACACTTAACTATTTCATTAATTGAAGTAGTCATCACGCATATAGTGAACGTGCTCGCGAGCTAGTTTTGGCGCGTGAAAGGGGCTAAATTTCCCTGACATTTGCTGGGCATGGTCTGTACATTTCAGTTCCTGGTAGTCTCCCCCAGCCAGATCATACAGAAGGAAGACAGTCGTCCATACGTTCCTCATATATAAGGAGGAAATGAAGTGTAGGTACCAGGTTCACGATAACGCATCTTCTAGCTTCCTCGAGGCCAAAAAAGAATCAAGTGCATTGAACATACTCATCTACATCCTGTATTCATAACGATTACCCTATACATAGTTGTGTGATATTGATCGGTTCATAGATTCACGTCCCGGACTACGTCCTGCCATTCATCAAGATGCTTCAACATCATCATGCATTTGTTTCTGATATCCCTCTCTGCATCCTCTCCCAAGACAAGATACAACGGCCACTCCCTTCCAGCTGCAACGCCTTCTCCTCTTACGACGTCTACGACGAACTTCATTGCCTGAATGGGGTCTCCTGGTTGCTTTCCAGGGGTAGCCTCATGCCTCGCCTCTGCCTTGGTTCGTGTTTCATCATAATCAGGTATAGGATTCGTCCACGTGTCAAATTTATTGCTGCATATGTTTTCGGTGCGGAAGGCGCCGGGCTCGACGATCAGGACGCGTATGTTGAATGGTGCGAGTTCCACAGCAAGTGTTTCGCCCATTACTGGAGGAATTTTCAGATCATGAACGATGCAACGTGTCTACGCGACTTACCCCGCACAGCTGCCTTTGATGAGGCATAAGGGCCTGCCAACCGTAGCATTGGTCACCCACGGAAGAGCTCAAAAGGCGTAACTCACCAAGTCCCTGAAACAGACCTTGTTTAACAGCTATCAACCATAGATAACGCTACTCACCGTGACTTCAGGCCTCCAGGCACTACGACTCCCGATAATAACTACTGTACCACTCTTCCCTGCAGAGCTCAAAGCGTGTGTTACATGCACATCTCCAGAGACTTACGTTCACGCATGTATGGTAATGCTGCATTCGTGACGTCCAGCACACCGAAGACATTAGGGCGGAATTGTCTTATCATGTTGTCCACCCTGAAACCGATAACATGCATTAGGCACGGGAAAATAATATGTTTGTGTCCTACCCGCATTCCTCGAGGATTCCTAGCAGCGCAATACCCGCATTGTTGACCAACACGTCAATCCTGCCCCACACCTTAGCCGCCTCATCCACTCGTTCCTTGATGACAGTTATTCCAGAAGTCACATCGAGCTCTAGGAGGTGTAGGTTCGGAGATTGGGGGAAATCTTGGATTTTCTGCAGAGATCGGGCCGTCGCAACTACACGATCACCGCGCTCTAGAACGATTGATACTAGACGGCGACCAAAGCCTGATGATGTACCTATATGATCGGTGTAAGTTACTGCTATCTCTGGAATTTGATATGCGCCACAGGAAATGAGGATATTCACCTGTGATTAGCCATACTTTAGGGTCAACCATAAGTACAACGAGTCACGATGCGCAGTGAATGGACGTTTCGTAAGACCTTATTCTCCTGCGGCCTTGGTTATTAATACATAGCTTATGAACTAGTCGCGTGCTTTGATCGATAATGGCAGGATCATGCATCACGGTATCAGTGAGTGCCATTGATATCAATGCGTCCTCAGGCCTCAGGCTTAATATTATCACCTTGCAAGCAAGGTCATATGTCACCCCTCGAAATCTGCCAACAGCGACTGATAGAGTATATACACGATTTCAACGATTTATACGTAAGTTACTGGACCAGACGACACAACATATGGCTTACTTTAGCTAGGCTGAAGACAGCGTGTGACGATGAAGCGGGAGTCTGCGGGACATCCTACCAAACCTAAGCAGATCAAGGCAGAGCAGAGCACGTGCAGGCCGGTTGCGGATCAGCGGAGGACTCGGCAAAGCCCGAGATCACGACGTACATAGACATGTGTAGCGCACGGGAGCAGTAGCACTCAGACTCATCAGCATCGTTTTGGTTCCTCCTCTTCAGAGAGCAGTGCAGGCCGGTCCAACGATCCCAGAACATCATGGCGCCACATGTAGGTGATGCTGCCGCCTGTGTCTCACTCTGTGATCGTCACACCTAGTAACCAGACCCAAATGTACAGAATTTCGATCAGACTGAGAAGTAAGTGACTAAAGAGAAAGTACGAAGTTGTTTCAAGGATTTGGGGAGGGGGGGTGCTTCGGGTTTGTACTGCAGTGGTTGTATCCGCGTCATTTGAATTTGAAACAGATATCTCAATAGGCTGCAGCCAAACAATGTAAGTAATTCCTGCAGTGGGTTGCCAGGAAATACCCTTTGTTTGCAACGGCGCCGATGACAGTACCTGTTGGAGTGACTGAGTGCCTCAAATAATACCAAGGGACGAGGTGGGCCCAGAAGAGGATGGCATGGTACCCGTTTTAGAGCAGCCACAGGGGAACGGAGGACCACCTCCAAGTACCGTACGTCAAGAAAGATTTTTGCGGGAAATTCCTAATGATTCTGATTCACTATAGCCTGAGGTTTATTTCTCGCCAGAAATGCAAATGCTGGACTGAGAGGAAAAGGGAAAAGTTGATGCTATGATGAGCATAGCATCTGGCCCTTGTCACCCTGACCTAGCTCATGCTTTAGGGCCCGTATTCGACCACTTGGATTGTACGGTGGGCGACATAGAGGTTGGGAGATTTGCGAAGAAGCAGAGGATTCCATGAACTTTCCCTTGCTTGGTCGATCACCAGATGATCCCACTGGCGACCTGCTTTGGGCCAATGGCCCATATGGGTCTCCGAGTCTGTCCCTTGAGGCAGAGCTGAGGGTTCCTGCCGACCCGTGATGCAGCGAATGGTACGACATCACCTAATATCAGATTAATTTGAAGAACCATGGACTGCAAAATTGGGGGCAATATGTATCTGTCATACGTCATGCATAGCTCAGGCTGCAATCTTAATTTTCGTTGCGGATTGCTATTCAACTAGTCACAAGCCAGTCATGCAGAAATAATTCCAGGCAAAGGGCGTTATCAGCTCCTGACCAACTGATGACCAGTACATCAAACACCACGACGGTATGTCAAAAACACTCATGATTTTTTACGAACTTTACAGCGTATACGTGACCTATTCTTTGAAGAGTAGGTGGCTTACACTTGGCTATTTCATCGATTGAAGTAGTCATCACGCATATATTGAACGTGCTCGCGAGCTAGTTTTTGCGCGTGAAAGGGGCTAATTTTCCCTGACATCTGCTGGGCATGGTCCGTAAATGTCAGTTCCTGGTAGTCTCCCCTAGCCAGATCTGAATAGAGATGGAAGATAGTCGTTCATAAGTACCTGTGTATAAGGAGGAAATGAAGCTTGAAGTGTGGATACCGGGTTCACGATACTGCACCTTCTGGCTTCCTCAAGACCATAAAAAAGAATCAATTGCATTATATATACTCATCTACACCCTGCATTCATGACGTTTACCCTATACATAGTTGTGTGATGTTCATCGATTCATAGACTCACGTCCCGGATTACGTCCTGCCATTCATCAAGATGCTTCAGCATCATCATGCATTTGTTTCTGACATCTCTCTCTGCATCCTCTCCCAAGACAAGATACAACGGCCACTCCCTCCCAGCCGCGACGCCTTCTCCCCTTACGACATCTACGACGAATTTCATCGCCTTCATGGGGTCTCCTGGTTGCCTGCCAGGGATAGCTTCATACCTCGCCGCTGTCTCAGCTCGTATTTCATCATAATCAGGTATAGGATTCGTCCACGTGTCAAATTTATTGCTGTATATGTTTTCGGTGCGAAAGGCGCCAGGCTCAACGATCAGGACGCGTATGTTGAATGGTGCGAGTTCCACGGCAAGTGTTTCGCCCATTACTACAGGATTTTTTAGTCGATGGACGATGTGACGTGTATGTGTCCAACGCGACTTACCCTGCACAGCTGCCTTCGACGAGGCATAAGTGCCTGCCAGCCGTAGCATTGGTCATCCACGGAAGAACCTGAAAGGCGTAACTCACCAAGTCCCTGAAACAGACGTTATTCAACACTGTCAACCGTAGATAATGCTACTCGCCGTGACTTCAGGTCTCCAGGCACTACGACTCCCGATAATAACTACTGTGCCACTCTTCCCTGCAGAGCTCAAAGCGTGTGTTACATGCACATCTCCGGAGACTTACGTTCACGCATGTATGGTAATGCTGCATTCGTGACGTCCAGCACACCGAAGACATTAGGGCGGAATTGTCTTATCATGTTGTCCACCCTGAAACCGATAACATGCATTAGGCACGGGAAAATGATATGTTTGTGTCCTACCCGCATTCCTCGAGGATTCCTAGCAGCGCAATACCCGCGTTGTTGACCAACACGTCAATCCTGCCCCACACCTTAGCCGCCTCATCCACTCGTTCCTTGATGACAGTTATTCCAGAAGTCACATCGAGCTCTAGGAGGTGTAGGTTCGGAGATTGGGGGAAATCTTGGATTTTCTGCAGAGATCGGGCCGTCGCAACTACACGATCACCGCGCTCTAGAACGATTGATACTAGACGGCGACCAAAGCCTGATGATGTACCTATATGATCGGTGTAAGTTACTGCTATCTCTGGAATTTGATATGCGCCACAGGAAATGAGGATACTCACCTGTGATCAGCCATACTTGAGGGTCAGACATAAGTACAATGATGAGTCACGATGCTGAGTGAATAGACGTTTGGTAAGACCTTATTCTCCTGCGGCCTTACGTTACTGCGTAGCTTGTGAACGTGTGCTTCGATCGATAACGGCGGGATCACAAATATAATGCATCACGGTATCAGTGAATTGATATCGATGAGTCCTTGATATTATGGCCGTGAGAGCAGTAGGATTTAATTCTGCTCCTCCTGCCAAATATTGCCTCTCCCGGGCCGCTGCAAACCCGCGGCCACAGATAAGTTTGGCATCTCCCAATGATCAAAACAGGGCGACTCAGTCTCATCCTGTCATCAGCCTCCGGTAGGTGACCCAACATAAGATATGACAGTTGATAATACTGTGGTCAATTTGAGCGGGATATGTCAATACGAGAAAGGGACGGAACACATCAAGACAGCACTCGAGGCTACTTTCCGCCCTTCTTGGCAGCTTTACGCTCCCTCCTCTTTCTACCAATGACTGCGCCGATGCTCTGACTATCATTAGCATGTTCTTCTTTCACAGGCTTCACTGATGGTTCATCAGCCGCAACGCGTCGTTTCTTCATAGGCGGTTCTTGAGATGTTTCACCGTGACTTTTTGGGACGCGTGTCTAAATCTAAGTCAGAAATAGTATCATACAAATAAATCATACGTACAAATACTGTCGGTTTTTCCTTGTTCTGGTTCGCTCTTCGCTGGACGACCTGCACGTTTTCTATGGAGAATTCCACAATAAGCGTACCCTTAGGTATTTTCACCTGGCCTTCTAGCTCATCTTTCATCCGCTTCAGTCTAGCTGCATCGGAATCCCCCTTTCCTTTCTCGAGCTTTATGAGATCTCCGAGCTCTTCTTTCCACCAGGTGCTCAGAAGTGGCGCGACAGCAGGGTTGTTATTGGCCCACCGAAGAACGCGTAGCGCATCCGCATGCCGCGGCATCTCGATAAATCCGTAACCTTTGCTGCGGCCTTTTCCTGTGACAGGATCTACCCGTTCATGTTGACGCACGATTTTGGCTTGCTTGACGCCTTTGGATTTGCTTCCCTGGGATCGTTTCCCAACTTTCGATTTCGTGCTAGAGTCGTCTGGTTCATCGGATTCCTTGGTAGCTTCTTCCAGCTCCTCGGGAGTCAAACCGTTGCGTTCTCCTTTTTGGACTTCATCTTTGAATGCACGAAGAGCGTGGAGGGCGAGGCGTTTGAGAGCCCGCTCAGTAACGAATAGGGGTATCTGGCGAATGCTGAGTCGGGTCTTCGATACGTATAAGGAAGGATTTGTCCGCAACATCGTGCGGCGGGCACTGAATGAATTCGTCCGCTTCTCCAGTTCAATAGGTGGTATGGTGCTGGCCGCTGGCGTATTGGGCAAGATGACTGGAGAATTCTGGTTTACAAAGATAACAGGGGTGACAATAAAATCAACCTTACCTCCCTCACGCAACAAATAAAGATTTCTCTTGTCTGCTTTTTCTCGTCTTCTCTCGCCTTCATCCTTCAGTTTACCTGCTTGATCCCGCGTGACAGCTCTCACGACGTCCAAAGTGCGACCATGAAGTACAAGACTTTTAGCTACGCCTGAAGATGGGTCAGGTGTTAATATTGACGGCAGGGTAAACGGGTTTTTTGTTGGCTGAGAGGTGTCAGAGACACATCGTACATTGGAGAGTGAGACGTACTTGCTGCGAGCCCATGGTTTCGGCGCGCAAAATCTCGCTTTGCTCGATCACTTTGTCGGCGACTTCTTTATTCCAGAAGCAAACAAAACCGGTACCTCGCGAACGTTCGGTGCCCGGTTCGACGGTAATTCGAGCATACCGTAGAGCCCCAAATGTGCGGAATCTACACCATGAAGTATTAGCGCACACGGGTGGTGGGGGAAGGTACACGTACAGTGCCCGTAGTTCGTCTTCTGTAGCAATAAAAGGGATATTACGGATAAAGAGTGTGGTACCTGTGTCTGTTTGAGGTAGCTGAGGTTTCATGGGACGTTGATGATGTTCAACACTTATGGCTTCTTTCTCGTCGTCATCTTCGATGTCTTCGTCCTCGCCCTCGTCCTCGTCGCTGTGCTCGTCTTCATGAAGACCCAATTGCTCCACTTCGTCTTCAGCACCACTCAGCTCAGCTTCACTATCTTCAATGTCGACCATCTTGGCATCACCCTCTTCAACGTCGTCTGATTCGGCGTCACCCTCATTGACATCTTCAGGCTTCACCTTTTCCTCCTGCTTTTGCACTTCCTGCTCGCGTTGTTTTGTCTCCTGCTTTTTCACTTTCTGCTTTTTTACCTCGTCAATCTTCGCCTCTCGCTTCTTCTCCTTTGTAACGTGCTCCTTCGAGCTTCTAAATTTCTCCTTTTCAACACGCTCCTTCGAGCTTTCAAAATTATCCTTGTCCTTTACCACACCCATAAGAAACCCATCCACAGAAAAAACGACAACAAAACACACCATCTTCTTATCCGCCCACTTGACCCTCAACTTCCTCCCGTTGATCTCGATCCCCTCAGTCGACACGGTATCGAAAGCAGTTTGCGCATCCTCCTTGATAGAAAAGGATACATAACCAAAACCTTTGGATTCCCCAGATCCTTTCTTGGATACAACAAAGGCGTAGCGCACGGGTGCTAGATCTGAGAACGTTGTTTGTAGGTCGGTGGATGTTACATCATAAGGGAGGTTGGATACGAATAGTGTGGACCTGACGAAGTGCGATGTTATGTTGTGTTGTTTGCTGTGCAAGTACTGACTTACCCGTGTGGTTGCGATGGTTGTGCGTCTTCTTCTCTTTGCCTGCGTTTCCCGAGTGATGTCGCCATCTAGATATAGAGCGTCTGGTAAGATCCTTACTTGCAATTTTGAAGGCGTTGTTTGTATATGTTAGGATGAGAGGCCTTTGCCAATCAGGGCCAAACTCATGCCAGGTCAACTAAAGTCAACCATATTCGTTATTCGTCACCACCTCACTGTCCATATGCATCTATTGTGATTGGCCGAGGTTTGAAGTAGCAAACTTCCACAAATCATGACAGATGCATCACAAAAGGGAAACGGAGGAGCCTGATTGTTGTCTCCCAGTGAGTTTTCTATCATCTAACTAATAAGACCCTCAGATTGCCACCGTTCTCAGTCCATGGGATCACTCGATCAATGTCCATGCGACTGCTTCCCGTCAGATCACTGCAGTCTTATTGCAAATATTGCTGAACCTTCCTTACTACCATCAAGTGCACCGAATATTGATTGCGATCATCTAATACTGTTTTGCCAAGTTCACAATCCGTGGCGTATTCACAACGATCCGCCCATCTTCTCACCACGTGCAAAGCTCAAGCTCAAGTGTCGTCTGATACTGATATTTATATGAAACTATCGCCCAGCTTTAGAAGCCGATCATCATCGATCATAGAATCACGATCGTGGTGAACTGCAACGTTGCACGTTAGGGGCACCCATTGTACATACAAGACCGAGTCCTCGATGCCCATCGAGGCATCTCTTTCACATAAACGGTGAGTCGATCCCGACGCACGATGGCAACACCTATCCGCATCGCGAAGAGAACTCCGATCCAAATCCCATAATATTATTAGAAGAAGGCGCGATCAGCCATATGGGTATGCAAGTATGAAACTGATGATAGCACAAAGATGCGGCGAGCTCGGGCACCTCCCTCATAGTGATGTCGCGTTTCCTATCTTGTCTCACTGGATCATGCGTCATGCATATAGATGACTGCTTCATCATTGGTAAGCTGATCAGCACGCCCCGAAATGACGGTACATGTAGAACTATTTCAGAGACGGCGCCCTCCGTGAGCAGTTGTTCGCCTACCTTTATCAGCGAGCTGACTGCGTTTGTTCCACATGTTTCGGTGGGAGCGGTGTCGTGTGATTGTAACAATGCACATGCACGTGGGCGTCTCCGTTTCTTGGGGACATGTGGAACGGAGAAGATGATGGCTTGGGAGAGCTTCTTGTGTTATTATCGAAGTGCATACATAGGTGAGCCATCAATATCAATATCAGTATTCAATGAGTCACTGGATATTCATCGTGATGATCATCCCTCTGCTATTATCAAGTTCAATCAGATTTCGTGCGCGGAGGCGGGATATCGACACTGGAAGCTAATTAATTACATTCCTTAGGTGAACCCAGCCAAGTGTGTAGGACGGCATCCGCAATGGATCTGAAAGGCTATTAGGATAAGTAGTCCATTACTTACGCTTGTACATCGTGCATCTAAACTTGGCCAAGTACAGAGACCGAAACTTGGAAGAAACCTACGGCGATGGATGCCCAGGAGTTATCCGAAGCCATGCAATGTTATCCTTGGTAGGTGACTGTGTTTGTTCCGTATGTGTCGGTGCATGGTGGCGTGCTGCATTGCGTGTGATTGTGATAATGCACATTGCACATGGGCGCGGATGTTTCTCGGGCATACCGAACAGGGGACGCGACCCGATAACATGGGCTGCGAATTAGTATCGAAGTGTATAGGCCAACAGTCAACGATCAAAGAAACGAGCGATTAAATTGGATTACATCGAAGTGATCCCTCGAGGCCTCAAGTTCAATTAGATTTTGTGCGCGAAGGCGGGATATCGACAAGTGCTACGAAGCTCATTAATTCCATCCCTTATGTTATCCCAGCCGTGTATACTGGACGGCATCCGCGGTTGATCTGAAAGGCTATCGGTTAGACCTAATACTTGGACATACTGCATCCAAACCTGACCAGGTGATCTTTAAAGGTCTTCGCCCGAAGCATGCACTTATGGAAGAAACCTCAATTGTTGCGATGGACGAGGACGAAGGATGTCCTGGTATTTAGGTGACCATGTGCTTAGGTGCCGTGTATTTCGGCGAGCGTATGATAACAATGTATATGTATGTGTCTTGTGAGCCCGTGGAATGAGGAAACCATCAAAACAAGGTCCGACAACCCAGGCTGCTAAAACTTCCTATGTTAGTATCGAAGTGCAAAGCCAGCAATCAATTAAACAAAAGTAAGTGACTGAATCATTTGTGTTCGCTGGGACGATCCCCCTGTTATTCTCGAGCTCAATTAGATTTCTTGCGCATCAAGCTCCATTATATTAGATGTTGTGCACGAAGGCGGGATATCGACGTTGGTACTAAAGATAATGAATTCCTTTCGCGAGCTCAGTCCTGTAGGACGGTGTCCGCATTAGATCTGAAAGGCTATCAGGATAAACGTTAACGCATAGATATCGTACATCCAAACGTGACCAGGTACGAACCTTGAGCTTGATCTTCGCCCGAACCTTAGGCACAATAGAAGAAGACCTATTACGATTCCGATGGACGAGGGCGGAGAAGGATGTTCCGGTCTTCCACAGTGAGTTATCGAGGGCCAAGTACCCATCCATACCAAGCCCAAGAATCCAGTCCATCCAAACGAGGTTCTTCGGGTAGAAGGACGCTCGATGATTAATACCAGCATATCGATCTTGGGAAGGAATCACAATCAAAATCACATGATCGAGCTCGAGATGAGTGCTTCGATGCGTACGTAGGTGGTTGCGAGGATCGTTGATCGCCTTGCTCCGTACAGCGTAATTGTCATTCAGTCATAACGAAGCGTACCCCGCCATTACGTCGTAAGCCCATCTCGCAAGACGTTTCATTTGAGAGTATGGTCTGTCGATGCCCTTGGATACATCTCGACATCGACGTCGTAACTTCCGATCAGACGGTTTATTTGTTGATGATAATGTCGGGAACTGCCTTGTGGGTGGGGCTTGGAGGGACAGGAACGGACTTGGACCTGTGCGGGATTGGAGTTGTTCCGAAATGATGATAAAAGGGCCAAACGAGCGTGTTATCATCAATATTGCAATCAGTGCAGCACTGGATAGCTAAATTGCGTTCCGAAGTCGTTCAAATTTTTTTTTGTCGAATTGGTGGAATGCGTACGTGACGAGAATGAGAATCTTCATCTGGAATTTCACATCCTCCAATTTAACCAAATCACATATGTCGGCGGCAGCATGAGTCACGTATGAGAGATGGCCAAAAAAAATTCTTGAGCGAAGATGGCATTGGTATCCACCACGAAGGACTTCTTCTTCAATCAGATTCAGAGGCTTCTCCGCATTGTATTGACCGATTTGTGGGAGATTGTTGGGTAGCCGTGACGTGGCAAGTGTGATGCCAAACGTGGAGAGAGGTGCATAGTCCGGGAGGAGAAGGCGCGGTGCGGAATGAGGTAAGGGAGACCCCTTGTGCATCGGTTAGGATCACATGGATGATTGCAATACATACTTGAATGAATGATTGGGACCTAGCCTTTAGGACGAGTGGGTTTAAGCCGGAAGAGAAGACATAGCCACGAAGCCTCGAGGCATAGAATTTCACAGCACCCAACGTTCCTTACAAAGCCGTGCCGCACGAATACGAAATCCAAGAGTTTGATTTTGCAGGTCGGTGGATGTAAGATATTGCGCAATTGTACGGCAGGTTAGATACAACTTGAAACACATGTGCAGACCTGGGAAAGTGCATTTGAACTTTTGCGTGTTGTTTTTGCTTGGCATTGACTCACCCGCGCGATCGATAAGGGATTCCCCCTTTCTGGTGTTTTCCTGTATTTCCCGAGTGATCATGATGTTGTCATCTAAATCACCTGGGTCCTGCAGGCACCCGGCGGTTGAAGGTATTGTTTGTATCTGTTAGGATGAAAGGCTTTTGCCAATCAGGACCAAACTTCAGTTGAACCAGCTGCTCTGAGAACACCATCTGGTTCAAAACTATCTTGATCATCACATTTATCGCGATGTGAGGATGAGTACTTAAAGGTATTTAAGTATTTATTCTCATATCAAAACATGAGATGCCACAAATGGAAGGCTCCCGTCTTTCGCAGGATGACTTTGCCTTTACACACAACTCGGGCCAGACTCGGATGGATGGTTGAAGCTGATGCGGATGTGGCGACTGACTCACAGTCTCATTGTCTGCCGTATCAAATCATCGCCGCTCTCCCAGACTCTTGGTCTGCAGTTCCTGATACCGAAACGATCAGCAAAGTTTCAAAGATCTCCCAAGCTCGCGATCTGTTGACTTACAGTATTCCCCCATCCTAGAGTCTTACTGACCTGCATCCTAGACTCAACCGTGGTGGCGTGATTGATGCCGACACCGATAAGTACTAGTACTAGTACTGATACGAAACCACCACCTAATAGTAAGCTCCATTCATGGCATCATTTAGGTTTGCGAATACAAACACGTCAGTTTAACTGGCTAGTATCAGTAGCTATACCCGTCAAGACCAGTATAGCACGGGTCCCCATCCCCATTCCCCATCGAAGCGCTCCACATACAAACGAGCGACCAAACGCACGATAGCAATATCCATTCATCGCACCTAGAACGAAAACGAGAACGTGGTCATGACACTATTATTAGACTTGGAGTTTGATGGAAGGGAAGGCACAATCGGTATCGGCATAGCTTTTACCATACGCATGATACCGAGTCTAGTTTTGGGACGCAATCATGGTGGTACCATCCGGGGATGAACCGGTGAGCTCGAGCGAGTGGTCGTGTTTCCTATCTCGTGGCGGTGCGTCATGGATAGGGGTGGGGATGGCCGTTTCATCATTTGCATTAACATTGGTAAGTGATCAATGTCTGTTTGATTTGGACTTGAGATATCCCTGGGCGTGTTATGTGTTATGTATGAGTAGGGAAGTCCTTGCAGTCAACATCATCGAACACAGTAGGGGCTCCGGCTATATCCTATGATACGAAGACCGGTACCAGTGCTATTAGCAGTCCCGCAAACGACCAATATATATTCGATCCACACGATCAATATCGTATCCGCAGCGAAGAGAACTCATGCGTTCAAATCTAAATCCAAATCGCTATCGGTATTATTAGACTCGGCACGGATCACCTATGTATAGCAATAGCAGAAAGAGTGATTGCGGACTCGGACTCGGGCACCTCCCTCCCCCTGCCATCCTCCTTTTACCGGTGGCGTCAATCTTGGCTTTGTTATCTCGTCGCATCACGATGTTGGTAAAGTAATCCAGTTGGAAAGTGACAGAGACGGGATGGGGCCCTTCGTGAGTAGAGTCGATGGTCTACCCACGGAGCACGTTTGATTTGAATCGTTTCGTGTGGTTCGGTGATCATGTCGGCGTGTGATTGTAGGAGTAATGTCATTATGCGGAGCGGGGATGCACAAGGCACCCGACGGCTTGGCTTGGCTTGTGCTGGGCTGTGGAAAGTTGTTGCGTTAGTATCATGATCAAAGTGGAGCTCTGCACAGCAGCTTGAATGAACGTTCAACAGCTTGATTGATATCACCAAGTCACTATGGGTGAACAGCTCAGGAACTTGAATGAAGGACTTTTGTTATCATCAAGCACAGGTACTATTACTATTAGATTGCTTGCGTGAAGGCGGAATGTCGATATTAGTATGTACATATTGGAAGGTAATTAATTACGTTTTCTTGAATAGCTCGGGCATGCTTAGCGCTTAGAACTTTGAAGGAACCTAGGAGGTTCGAAGGCAGAGGGCGTTAAGATTGAAGTGCATCGGATAGTGGAGTTCAAGCTCTATTAGATCTAGGCGGGATATCGAGGCATGAAGCTAATGAATTCCATTGGATCTGGAAGGTTATCGACCATACCCAATAGGATGATCAGAGCTGGCAGTGTTATTGTTCCGAAGTAACATATGCTGTGGTTAATTATTGGATGACCGGGGTGTACCGGGGAGAGAAGAGGCGGGTTGACGATCTGTGGATTTAAATCGGAATCTATTTAAATTGAGCATCCGGAATGAGATTATACCGTAATACGTTTTAGGAAACGTTAGGTCACGTGTAATCGAGGTACTAGATTCCTTGTGTCGTTTTCTGACTTTCGGCACGTTTAAACCTTTTCTTTTTATTATTATTATTAAACCCAACACGCTCGTTTTCTTGTACTGGTACTTCCATCACTCCACTCGCAATGGCCGGTTTCTTGCGCAAGTTCAGGAAGAATGCTGATGTTGAACATCCGGCACCGTCAAAACCCGTCGAATTAGATTCACCTCCTTCACTACCACCTCTCTTTGCTAGATTCGCGACATCCACTCTCGAATCTTCTCTATTGGATTCTTGTATCATGCCAGTGGCAAAATCACAACAAGAGGATGAATGGGATCCTTGGAAAGCACTCGTAACAGAGGTTCCCACTCCGGAACCTCCTCCTCCTCCCCCTCAGCCTGTGCCTTCTCGTGTACAGCCACTAATTTTACCTGTCACTCGTCGCAAGTATACGGGTCCGGGTTTAACACCTCAAGTCAAACTCGCTGGTACGTTCCTTGCTTTAATCATATCATCATGTTTTCATACCTCTCACAGACCCCGACGCGCACCAAATCCGTGCTGTTTCCACACGCAACGATCATCATTCCCCTATGGCACCCCAACACCCCTCAAAAATATCATCCCACCCCCCCTCTGCTGCTCCTAAACCAGGTTCTAGTTCAAGCAGTAGCAGTAATCACACAGATGCAACTCGCTTCACACATTCAGGCTCGTCTTCAAGCGCGTTTACGTCTACCAGTTCAATCGCGCCGGCTATCAAGGTAAGCTTTTTTCAGCCGTACACGTTCTGGGGAAGAGTTGCGCATTGTATGTTGCTGTCGCACGATACTATTGCCCCCGCTCTGCGAAATCCACTTCATCTCCGTCCTTCGGATGCCGTTGACACGTTTGACTTCTTTAGCACCTTGACGTCACCTTTCCTCAAGGTCGATCGCCATCTACTTCGGCTCAACAGCAAAGATTAGCGGCAAACCCTGCTAGCCCGGTTAGTCCTCCTTCTAGATCCTTTGGTAGCTCCATGAGTAACCAATTATGCTTTTATCTTACTTTTCTATTTTCTATTGACGCTAGTGACTAACTAATCTTTTCGCTAGAACGTTCCCTCGCAACCCGCTGTTTCTCCTATTAGTACCGCCCGAACTCAGACTTTGACTCAGACTCGTCCCTTGTCTGCTGTCCCAGCACCTCCATCTGCACGTCCGCCTGTGCTGGTAGACAAAAATCTTAAACGAAATTTAATGCCGTCTACGACTACGACTCTTATGACAAAGACTGCTACCCGATCGCCTAGCGCTCGCTCCACAGCGACGGCGCTCCCGCCGCCTTCTAGCACCGCTCGTTTGTCAGTGGTGTCATCTTCTACCGCCGCTCCTCCTCGTTCCCCTTCTACCACTCGTACCACTCCCCATCGTGCTCCCCCCAGCACTCGCGCACCGCCCAATACGTACGCGATACCCCCTCGCCCGAACACTCAACCCCTTCAACTCAACTTGAACCGTTCGACTTCGATAGAACTTAGCGCTGCTCCCATCCGGAAAGGACCGTTGATTTTCGCTGCTATGGCTATCGGTCAAGGCCAAGTCGCGTCTATCGGACAGCAAGAAAATCTATCGCCCAATCAAAACCCAAATTCGTCCACCAACCAGCGCACATCCGTTATCCAACTTCAAAACGCGCTCGCTGGCAGCCAACGCCAACAAGCACCCATCATCAACCACCAACAAGCACCCACATTCATCAGCTCACATGACAACTCTGTGAATGCCACGTGCATCTCCGCACCATCAGCGCGGCGCGTCGTAGATCATAATCATGGTACGCATAGTTACCCGTCTCCTCCCGCGGAGTATATCAGTCTAGACCGTGCTGGTGGGAGGGTTAATGTGCCTTCTGTGCCTTCCACGGAGCGCACGCCTGTGCCTTTGTCAGCTGCTTCGACGAGTACTCCTTTCGGTTCGGATCGTGTTGGATTGGTGCGCGGGGGGTCGGAGCGTATCAATGCTTCCACACAGGGACAGGGACAGGGGCGTGTTTTGGCTTCGGGCCCGGTTGGGTATAGTCCGTTTGCTTTTGAAGCTGGGTCTGGAACTGGGAGGCGTGTCTCTTTGGACGTAGGATCTGGGCGTTCATCTGACGCAGTACCACCACCAAGTCGTCTCAGAGTCTCATCAGACGCAAGCGCACGTATGCCCCCGCCCCCACCCGCCCCCATGCGCAAACTCAACCGAGCGACGAGTAAAGAAAGCCTCAAGCCTCGCGTGTTGACGAAATCGCGGCCTCCTACTCCTTCCTCGTCCACTTCCACTCCGTCTGCGCCTGCCAAGTTGGTACTCAAGAAAGTATCAATGGAGGCGTTGTTTTCGGAGGATACACTCTTCTTGGAAGAGGACCCGTTTAAGAAGGTTGAGGGGGTGCAGGTTGTTAAGATGTGTGGAAGTGAGGAGGGAACTGTGAGGCCGGTGACGCCTTCAAGGCCAAAGTCCCCTTTGCCGCTGAGGCCCAAGTCGCCTATGGCGCGGCCCAAGTCGCCTATGGCACGACCCAAGTCGCCTTTAACCCCTGACTCTCCCGATGTCTATAAATCCGCACGGACCCAGCGCCGAGGACAATGGCTTGAGAAGACGCGTCCTCCTCTCGTCGCTGACGTGATCGCTCAGCAGGAAGTGATGAGCAAGGAAGCTGAACTCCTTCAAGAGGAGGAAGATGTTCGTCTTAGGAAAGCGGAGGAGGTCCGACGAAAAGAAGAAGAGGCGCGCCAACGAGAGGAAGAAGAACGAATGGAGAAGGAGGCAGAAGAAAAGCGATTGAAGGAAGAAGCTGAAGAGAAACAACGATTGGAAGAAGAGCTCGCGAGGAAGCCTCCTACGTTCTACCCCATCGTTTCGCATCTCGCTGATGGGTCGCTCCTCCCGCATCTCCTTGCCTACATGACGTTTGGTGATTGGTGTGCGCTATATGCGGCGAATAAGGAGGTGAGGGTTCTGTTTGAGAGCCGGGTGTTGAGGGAGTATGTGCTTGAGCATTTCTTGCGGACTGTTGGGTATAGGAGGTGGAGCTTTGAGTGGGCGGAGCCGCTTGCTCTGTCTTTGAAGGTTAGTCCTCCCTACCTCCCTACTGTATGATGTGATGTGATATACTAACGCAAACCAAAGGACCTAAACGACTACATGCGAGGCGTCTCAATGCCTACGCACCAATACTCTCAACTAGCAGAGGCGTATCTCAAGCCCCGTATCCCGAACCCCGCGACCCCAGGAGAACGTCCCAAAGTCGTGATCCCGGATATTCTGTCACTTGCTATGACCACTCGTGCGTATACGAGGGTCGTGTTGCGGTTGAGGGCGCAAGCTGAGAGCGAGGCGAGGGCGTACGCGAGGTCACATGTCACCAGTCCTGTGTCATCGAGGCCTGCTACGCGTGACGGGCAAGTGGTGCGATCATCCTCGAGTCGTACGCCATCCCCGACATCGTTGTATTCCAATGGCAAGTCGTCCTCGGTCTCTGCTTCGACTAGGGGGGCGTTCCAATCCCCCTTGATCCGACTCCACCGTGCGCCGCTCTTGCGGGTGTTCATTCCTTCCCCTGAAGGGGAGTGGTTATCTGACTCGAGTGTAGTGGAGTGTGAAGCTGAACTAAAGAGGGCTGGTGTGTTGAAGTTGTTGAGGGTTGGGGATGTGGTGTGGGATGTTGCTGTGGGTGATGAGGGGAATTTGGGGAGGATGGTTTGGGATGGGAGTTATCTTGTGGTGAGTCCTCTTTTATCGTACTCGCGATTGATTTGTCTCATGGTGTGCATTTAGGACCTTGATTACAAGTACTCGCCGATGGGCGAGCTGTCTCCTTATTTCCACAGTCTCGCGTTCTCTCCATCATATTTCCACCGCGTCATTCGGACGGGTGTTAATGCTGCTTTGAATCCGGCGGGTAATCCTATTGTTTATTTGGATGTTACTCCTTGGGGCCAAGAGCTTGCTGCGAACTTGCAGTTGTTGCAGGATAGGGCTACGACAGCGACGTGAGTCCTCTCTCTACCAATCTATTACAACAATCCATGCTAACAACGTTTCGAATAGCCCCCACGGAACGCTCCACAGCGTCGTCCACTGGCTACACCGTTCCTCATTCACGATCCGACCCCCCGTCTCGCCGCACCACCCACACGCCTACTCGCACAGCCAAAACCTACGCCTCCCGATCCCAAACGTTGCCGGCTTTTTCATTGATCCTGGCTGGTACGGGACTGTGATCGTCGAAGCCGAAGGCACGAACGAGGGTCTTGCAGATTTCCAAGTGCGATGCGGACCTGGCGCGTTCCCTCCTCGCGCGGATAATGTTACGTCGAAGATGAGGATTGAGAAGGAGAAGGGGAGTAGGCGCGTGTATAGGGTTTTGAGGGAGAAGAGGTAAGTTTTTGTTTTGTTGTGGGTTTTTCGGGGGGGCTCACATGCTTTGATAGTCGTCCTGGTGAGATCTGGATTCGAGCAGTTCGGGAGAAAGACCGAGTGATGTGATGTGACTCTTGATTCTCGTTTTCACAAGTTGTGATTTTTCCACTTATGCATTTTTTAATAATGGCTGTGCCGATACCTTTTCTGAACGTTTCTCCATGTTCTCGTTCTCGTTTACGTTTTCTCGTCTCGTCGGGCACCTGGTCGGAACCATTTTACAAACATCGCGAACCTTTTTTATCGCACCTATTCAGAACTTTTTCATTCTCATCGCGCCCCTCGCTCGCTCATTCCTGGATACTGCGGCGTTTTCTTTCTTAGAGATACATGTACAAGCATAGTTATTCCCTGGATTATGTTTTAGGTTTTACATTTTCCGACTAGGATCGATAGTTATACCGATACTTACTCATCAACATAAAAATCAAGGCACGTGATTGTGACGCGTTCTGTGTTCGTTCATATTTGTCTTCGTGATCCCTCATTCTTTCATTCTCTCGCCGCCGCCAGTACTAGTGATCAGCAGGTCTGTCATATCGTCCATACCAGGTTCAGGCTCCATCAGCGGTTATCATGATGTTCCACGGCGTGCTTCAACTCATGATTCAGACGCTCCTCACGCTCAGGCTAGTCTCTGCGTCCTTGTACCCCACCCAGCCTATCCAGAGCACGGTGTACTACTCTGGACAGAGTGCTCTGACGAGGTGGATAGATGATGGGACCCATCCGCTGCTTAGCGATATGGGGGGGATTACTATAGAGCTTTATGGTGATTCTGATGTGCGTTATTCTTCCCCCTCTTGGTTGTGGACGGATTGTATTAATTTTTTGTGTAGACGTACCTCGGGACGCTCGCTAGGAACGTCACCCCCGGGGCCAAGTCATGTCAGCTGGATATACCTAGGAGTGTTGTGTATGATGGCTCGAATTTGTACGTGATTTGATTTAACTGGGTGCGACGTTCACGCTCACCCCTGACTCGGACACAGCACTCTGCGTTATATCACGAATACCCCATATGATATGATCATCTACAGCGCGGACTTTAGGATCGTAGCTCAAGGCGACTCTCTGAGGCTTCCAAACGTGACGAATGCGAATGCGAGTGCGAGTGCGAGTTCTGTGGCGAATTCTACTACTACCACCAGCCAAAATCTGTTCTTTCAGGCAACCAACACGCCTTCCTCGTCTTCCAGTTCAACGCCATCTCCAACAAGCGTCGTGATACCGCCCCTCCGTCCAGGCGACGTCGGGAACATCGATCAACCCGCTAGGAGCAGCGCAGCTGGCCGTATCGATATTGAGAAGCTCAAGTTTCGGGTGGTATTTATTCTCTGGCCTGCCTTGTTAGGCGTTACTATGGCTCTTTGATTAATGTGTTTGCGTCTTTTTTTATTATCTCGATTGTGTGTTTTCATGTAATGTAATGGGTTCGCATTACTAATGCCGGATAGGACTCGGTGTCATGTAATGAAGAAGGAAAGAAGGGGCATTGTATTTGGTTTGAACGGCCCGAGGAGAAGCGCATCGCATATATACGCAGAGTCTTGTGTTGTGTGAGTGTGATAAGCTGACTTGTTCATGTGATGAACGCCCCAGGTTCGAAGCCGCAGTTGCGGAGTTACAGCTATGCCGCATCTGCTTCTAGCCTGACCCAGTCGGATCTTTTGCCAGTGTGATGCATGACAGCGATGACATATGATCAAGTTTAGAAGCGCTCGCTGACATGGTTAAATAATGATAGAATGACACAGAACTCTTCGTTTGACATCCCACATCCAAGTAGTACTACTGTTATCATGCCCGCACCATCTATTTCTACGAGGTCAGAGAAGGATTTTCCGAGGAATATACCGCCTCCTCAGGCCTTTTCTGACCCATTCGAACAACGGGCGTTCTTGAAATTTCGCCTGGCTCAAGCGTATCGTATCTTTGGTAAGCTCTTTGTTTTATCGTAACGTAAAGCTGTCGTTATTCATGCAATGCAGCAAAGTACGGCTATGATGAAGGCGTCGCTGGACATATTACTGTCCGGGTAAGAATAACACTGATAACTTGGTGTGCGTGATCTTCTAATTGCTTTGTCGAAAGGACCCTATCAGACAAGATTGCTACTGGGTCAACCCCTGGGTAATTGATATCCTGCCAATATAAAATCATGATATTCACCGGTTACCACAGGGCGTCCACTTCAAGCTCATGCAGCCTGAGCTCCTCCTTCTCGTGGACCACGAAGGGAAAATACAGGAAAAGGAATCTGGACCCTCCCGGTACCTCAACCAGGCGGCATACATGATTCATTCAGCGGTTCATGAGGCTCGCCCGGATATTCTCTGTGCTGCGCATTCGCACACTATGCATGCTAAGGCGTTCAGTGCCCTTGGGGTGCCTCTTGATCCCATTACTCAGGACAGCTGTGCATTCTATAATGTATCTCGCTCTCGTCATTCTCGAGGAGATATCCCATTCAATGAATCCATAGGATCTTTCTATATATAGCGAATTCCGTGGCATCGTTGAGGACCATAAGGAAGGTCTGGCTATAGCGACTGCTATGGGTTCAAACAAGGTTTGCAGATGCACCGATTTACATACTTATGTCGATACTCACAAGATTCCAGGCTGTTATCCTCCAGGTATATTTGAGAGCTTGGTCGAACGTTCTCACCTGCTTATCATCTCCCTCCGTATAGAACCACGGAATCCTCGTCGCAACCAAGTCGATTGAATCTACCGTTTTCTTTTTCATCTCTTTGGAAAAGTGCTGCCAGGTTCAAATGTTAGCGGACCAGGCCGCCGCCGCTCGCGGACTGAAACCGCGTCTTATTGACCCAGTTAATGCGGCTGACACACACAGACACCTTGGATCTGAGATGGGGGGCTGGTTCAACGCGATTCCCGAGTTTCAACTCTTGGAACACGAAGAAGGAAAGAAATTCGAGTACTTAACTGCACAGAAGGAGAATTGAACATGTACTGACCTATTTACCAATATTACGGAGTCTTGAATCGCCGAGCAATATCCCTACCAATCTTCGATCCAGTAAAACATGGCATGGGTATTCACAGGTTGAATGTACTAAAATGACCGGTATCGTTTCCTCTACAGAAACATACCCGTGCGGGGATTCTTAGACTGGTAACCAGCCCGAGGTCCAAGACACCACTGAGTATCTGAGACTGGAAGCGAAACTGTCACTTCTACTAGAGAGCCTTCATCGACAGGGATGAATGGTAGACTACTAAGGTGTATCGCTGGCGGCCCAAGACCGAACACCCAAGCTTGGATTCGGCGGCGTGATACTATAGAGTATCGGAGATGATGGTGGTGAATTGTGCAAAAGTTTCTGTGAGAACCTTTGTCGCAGCAGTGTCCATCGGAACCCATGAAAACAAAGTCTGGTAGTGCGAAGCATGGCGTTAGAGCTGCCTGAGGCTAGTACTAGCTACAGTCCTTTGTTTGTTTGAGAGGATAAGAGAGGCGTTCAAGCGTTGGGTTGACTAACGAAACAATGATCGAGTACGACACTCAGGAGTCAGCCGATCATCAGATGCAGATATTTGGATGCTTAAATATTTACCATCTAAGTACCGGAAAGAAGGAGGATATGGAGGCAAAACTGGGGTTGCTGAAAAGATGTGATACTTAATGCAGGGTTGAACGTTGATAATGCATGAAGAATGTTGTCTACTCGTGAGGCTCTTGGATTCATGATGCGGAGGATACTTTCAAGAGGTACTACAAATACTTGAGGTTGCTGTTAAGGTATCAGGATGAGGTCGCGTCCCAAGGTGCCACCGTGTACGAATGGCGGGCAGCCCATGGATGAATTTGCATGTGACTCACGTGCGTGCGCTTCTTCAAAACCTCAGTTACACGGCGAATTCGGGCTACATTTCAACTTGCTCCGCTGCCCACTTGTTTCCGCAAGTCCGGATCCTACTCTTGTCATGGGAGCAAGTAACAAGGAGACGGGTACCACGGATGAAAACTACCTCGTTCACCAATTTCTCATGACCCTTAACTTTTAAGCGTCAATTCGAGTCTATGAAGCATTTCCTTTCGAGTTGGCGCTTGGGACGCTACTTTGTAAGTGCCAGTGATGGCCGCCATTGAATCTTTTTCGATGTCTCAGTCAGCAGGAGCGTCGACGAGGGAGTGGTCACTTGCGCGCACTAAGGTGAGTAGGCACTAAGTTGCATCTCCTACAGAACACTAATACTATCCCTGAATCCACATGTCAGGCTTGCTATAGATACGTGGTGTCTCGCATGCAAGTCAGGAGTAGCGCGGTGGTCACTTGTAATGTGCTTCGCCATCATTGGCTTGATGGCTGCGGTAATATCGTACATTCATCCTGAAGGAGAAGCAGTTTTTCGTTCCTGCCGGCATCATTGACTGGCAACTACCCTCTCGGCACACTCAATTACACGACTTCTCCTGACCACTATAAGTTGATTCGATCTACAGGTCGTCATGCGCAACCACGGCCACCATACGGACGCGCAGCCCTACACGTGGGCTGGCTCATATATGCACGAGATTATGATTATGCATACAAGCTGTCATTGATAATTGATACGGGCCGTACAGCCTATCATCGAGCGATTACAGGATACTACAATACACGCATTCTCATCGAAGACCACCGCTAACATCAGATTTTTCCCGTGTTTTCACGAGCTAAGTCATTGTGAGACTGATTCGCGGTTCACGACACTACAACGTGCTACTGTCGTTCTCGCCTGCACAACCAGCCACATTGTCGGGCAGACCTTACCCGTTTGGCATGTATGTTTAGCTTGAATTCATCTATTTATCTTAGCCAAGTGGTTAACAGGTTCGAGATCTGTTTGTGCAGGTTTGAAACCCGCCGACAATGTTTTTCTCCATGATTTGCACCTTGTGCGTGAGCTCATGGAGAGATCATTGAACGTTAACAATAAGAGTCATGGCCAAGTTGTTAACAGATTAAAAATCTGTTCCTCCCTGATGGTGCAGGTTCGAAACCTGCTGACAATAGTTTTTCTCTATGATCGCACCTCGGGCATGAGTTCATGATGGAGGGGTCTTCGAACATCAACCATAAGACTTCATGGCCTAAGTTGTTAACAGATTCCAACTCTGTTCTTTCCGAATGGTGCAGGTTCGAAACCTACCGATAATATTTTTCTCTATGATCTGAATGCTGCGTGCCATACTGCGATAGCAGTCGTCTAAATTGGGAGCAACATCAAATTGTATGTGTTGTCAAATACTCAGTACATGTGGTGATATCTACTATAACGTGAAAGTTCGGAATTGAAGGACAGAAAGCCTAGCGGGAGCTAGAAGCAGACAAACTCGTTCGTCCGGTGCGCGAAAGACACGGGAACCACCTTGTTAGAACTGCAAGACATCCGATGACTGGAACATGTTCAACGTCTAACGGGGAAGGGGTCTGTTACTAGTAGCTGCGATGGTACTTCCGGTCTACAACGTTACTGGGGTGGTTCCGCCAATTACATTGGACGTCCCTGCTGGTAGCGTGCTGCTGCTTGAGGCACCAGCCTGAACGTGGGTTTACTGGACAGGAGGATGTGGTGGCTGCGCCAGCCTATGCCTTTCTCCACTGTGGGCATTAATTGGCGGTGCGCTACGAGACAATATCAGGATCACGAGACGGATATCCAAAAACTGGGAAAACTCGCATATTTGTGGCGTGTCGCAAAAACGTCCACAAGGGGAGCCCTGCGTTGGCGAGGAGGAAAAGGGATGATTCACCATTGGTGAACGAGGTAGTTTTCATCTGTGGTACCCGTCTCCTCGTTACTTGCTCCCACGACAAGAGTACTGGACTTGGGGAACAAGTGGGCAGCGGAGCAGTTGAAATGTAGCTCGAATCCGTGTAAGCGAGGTTTAAGAAGCGCACACACGTGAGTCACGTTCAACTTGAAATTCATCCATGCACTTCCCGCCATTCGTACACCGTGGGGCCCACTCAAAATTAAACGTTAATGTATTAATAGAGTCACCACCGATCACGGCTATGCATTTTCGAAAGTCTACTATATCCTGTTTTGCATTACACTGATTAATCGGGAGGTGAAGATAGGCCAAACCTGAGCACACCGGATGGTTGCTCGTGGTGCATGATCTTGGACAAATCGGCAACACTAACCCCGGCCACTGCAGATGCGTCTTTGCATTTGATTTTTGGCAACAATGGAACAAGCCTGGTTTTTTGTATATCTGGGCCCTTGGTGCCAAAGTATCTGTAATTCCTTTCGGCATAAGTGATGAGTCATGCGAATGGAAAACTCGTGTGACCTTTGACTCTCGAAACCCCAACAATGGAGCGCTCGAGCCCAAATTGCTATTCCATCAAGATACTCCTGGACTAGCACGTCGACGGACGGTCCCCAAGAAGGGACCTGAGCAAGACCGCCCATAAATCGTTTTTGAACTCCAGCATGATAGCTCGCTGCCCAAGCCATCGCACCGCTTATGTCGAGGCCGAGTTCCATCATGATAGCAGTGATCAAGTTATGGTTTTTGTCGCCAGTCGCTTGCTCTCTGTTGTACGAAATCATGTCCTGTGAAAGGCCGTTAGCAGGCTGCACGCCACACCTTCAACATTACTTTACATTGTCAATCAGACACAATTCTGTGATGCAATTAACAAGGTCCACGATAATGGGATGGTAGAACACTTCATCAGGAAGTTCCATTTCCATTTCACATATTGCAAGAGCAGATTTGATGGCACTCGTGTCCCGTCGAAGCTTCAAGTAGTCATTGATACTGCGGCACTGGCCTTGTTCACGGTCGGTAGCCTCAAGGATCAGTGCAGAAAGGTATGTGGTGAAATTTTCAATGAAGTGACGCTGAGAAGACGGGCTTGCGGTCTGGATTGCACGAGCCCAAAATCTGGACAAAAATGACTTGGTCTCCAGATGCATCATCGAACAATTTGGAAGCACTTACTGTCGCACAATTTCACCGAGGATGCATTCGCCTTCTGGTCGTGTCTTATGGGGATTGTGTAGAGCATTGAGCATGCTATCCAACATTTCCTTGATGACTGCCGCGTTTTCGATGTCGGTGTACTCGTCCACAATGAAGTAAACATTGTTTAAGTCACAGCCGATTCGAAGAACTTCTATTTTTAAAGGAATGTGATCAGGATTCCGTGGTGCACGAATAAACAGGAGTCAAATACGAACCTCTGGGCACATTGGGACTGAGCAGAGCTGATAGGCGGACTAGTACAATCACGATACATGTCGGTCATCTTCAAAATTGAGAGGTGACAGAAGCCGAACCAAAATCACATTTATCGAATGCTTCCTGTGACTCAGGACTCAGAGCCTTGATATCACGGAATGAAGCATCGACTTCAACTTTCATATCTTCAAAGTGAGGATTGATAGCACGAAGCCAAGGCCAATTGGTCATAGTTTCTGGGAGGTAGTAGGTTCCCCTTGGAAGAGCATCCATGGTACACTAGTGTACTTTTCGATGACGAGTGGGAACAGAAGAAAGGCTGGTACTAGAGAATCCAGGACTCATGGCCCTTATAATTTCTACCTGAAATGAATGGTCAAAAATGGTCAAAAAGTCATCTGATGTAAGTGGGCAAATGCACAGGATATAAACTCCGGGGTATTTGGAAACAAATATATCCGTACCCGGTGATATACCCGCATCCGCACAAAGAGAGTGTGTTAGATAGCGGCAGGTAAGGATGATGGATACTCCGGGTACTATCCAAATTGTATTTTGAAGCAGTTCTGCCCTGCCGCAGTGTGGCAGGTGGCAGAATTAACGAAAAAAAATTGACAGCACTTCAAGCTTTACATTGATCTGAGACTACCAGATAGCAAGTCCAAGTCCTTGCATTGACCCCAGTGAAAACTCACTATAGCGTGGTACGATGGGTTCTAATTATTTTATGTTTGTACCGGTAACCGTTCTCGATAACCTTGGAAATGTCAAACACGGCCAGTGACATCGCGGTGGATATCCAGATGGAAGCATCAGCGAGGTGGAGCCCTGTATATCAAAGTCAGAAACATCAGGACAGGTTTAATTATCGGCGCTTCTGTGAATTGGGCATACCTGGGCAGATACTGCGAAGCAGAAAGTTAGCATTATCCTCAAAACCAACACCATACTTACCGTCTGCCGAAGCCGAAGCAGGTCGTGCGTGGGTCGATCTCACTCTCCTTTCCATCCTTAGCCAAGAAGCGGTCAGGTTCGAATTGCGAGGGCTTAGCATATGTTCGTGGATCGTTGAGCATGAACCTGTCGCAATCAAAATATTGAATTACGCTCATAGATTGAAAAGGGGTGTACTACCGAAATGTTAGGAATTATCAAGGAGCCTTTTGGAATATAGTGCTCTTCGTCAACTGAACAATGCTATGGATGGGAACCGCATACCGGTAGGGAGGACAGCATGCCAGCGTAGTACTTCTTTGGCAAGCGCCTCGGTGTAGGGGAGAGAATCTCTGTCAGCGAAGGAGGGAAGGCGATTGGGACCGACAACAACATCGATTTCGGCCTGAGCCTTCTTCTGCACATCAGGGAAAAGTGTCATAGCTAGAAAAGTGAGTATATCGCAGAAACTGTCTAAATAAATAGGTGACTCAGAAGATGATCGGAAATATGCAGGGAGGGATTAACCATATCGGCACCACCAGCATATAGAGATAACGCGGACCATTTCACAACGTGCTCTTCTTCCACCGTCAAAGAATCGGTTCCCAAGAGATTCGAGGTGAAAGATTTAGGGGCAATACCAGCAGCTTGTAAAATTAAAACTTCAACGCATGATCGCAAAAACTACAAACTGCTCACCATCTGATCCTTGACGAACTTATGGGGTGCAGAAACCATCTCTTCGAGGGTCTCGCGCCATTCACGCGCTATGCGCTTGAAGCCAGCACCAGAGAACCACACGGGGACCTTGGCCACTAAAATGGTGAGGAGGTCAGACGTAAACGTCGGAACACTGCAGCTTACAGAATGGCATAATGTCAACCATGAAGGCACCGGGAGCCGTGGCCTGCGAGGCTTGGGCCATAACGCGGTTTGCAAGGTCGATGAAGGGATCATTGTTCTCTTTAACTTTATAACCGTGAGAAATGCGCAGAATGATAGCACCAGCAGTGCTGTGGTACAAATACAAGTTCATGCCAATGCAAAGATAAACAATACATACTGCCGAATATGCTCCTGCAGTTGGTCGGGTTTCGTCATCACACTCTTCAGGAATCGGGGAGTCTCATCCTCCACGACCTGGCTGTATGTGTCGACTGCGGCGCGACTGCCAATGACGCGGTGAATGTTCTTACGGTACTGGCGAAAACGGTCGCCGTAAGGGATGAGAGACAAAGAGTCCTGCCAGCCAACAAGTTCGCCACCCATAGGCAGAACAGGGCGGTCAGAGTACACATTGCTTTTATTGTCCAATAATTCCATTGCAGTCTTGGCAGAGTTCAACACAACGATTGTCGACCTAGAATCTGGACATGCGAGATATCACCTGCAGACAAAACTCTGAAATGCATGATGATTTTGGCAAAACATGAAGGACTCACCATACTTCTTGCCCCACTCCGTGAAGGTGAGCCAGGGCTTGTTGTGGGGCATGTCCGACAGGGCATTCCCAAAGAGAGGCAACCTCGGGGGTCCAGGTGGATATGGTGCGGGATTCGTCTTGAACACCTGCTTCAGATACACTCCGACACAAGTAAGGTATAGGTCAAGTCCAGTAATGTTGGTGAGAGTTAACATTGACTTATAAGAGCCCGTTCAGCAACCGAAGTGTGGACAAAAGTTTGGTTTATGTACAGGTTAGTGCGGTTGATGTAACCTGTTATCATTCGGACCTTTCTCGGTTCCTTCGAACGGCTTCAAACCCTCAGCACACAAAGTCCGAACACCCTCACGTCATTCACAATGAAAAGACCCACCGAGGCTCTGCCCAACATCTTCGCTTCACGTTAATGCTGCAGCCATCACCGAGCAGTATAAATCCTCAATGTCAACCATGTATTCCCACTGCCCGCACGCCGACTCCCGCCCTTCACCCCTCTCCACCCCAACTACCGTCTGTTCTTCGTTAACATAATATCTCCTTCATCAGTTGACGCAGTGCTTCCTATTGCTGTGCGACAGTTAAACTTTGTTAGGATGTTGTGTTATTTGTATCTTAGCATATAGCACATCAATGAATACAATTACATGATGGATAGTCTCATACAAGGGCGCGTGTCCAACTACCGTAGTATAAAGTACGCCTTGAGTCCTGGAGCAAGACGAGAGCAGCGAAAGTTACGGAAGAATGAATTTGGTACGATGGAGTGCATAAGCGATAAAATGGGGGGATTTTGCTTTAGGGTACTCTAGACAAGCAAAAGATGGGTGATGAAGAGCACACAGTCGCGTCGCAAGCCTGTTCATGGCCGTAAAATGCGTCAAAGTGTGGTTAAATTGACGGAAGGATTTGGGATTGGGTCAATTGATGACAAGCTCGAGTTTTACGAGTTGATTGATATGGACGCGGAAGGTGATGATCAAACATTCCATGATATGATGAGTAGCGATTATCAGTAGCCAATCATATCGTGTCACTTACCAAGGCCTGAGAAAAGCCAACCGCCGCACCGCCAGTGGCGACACTTATCCTACCTTATCTTCTATACTAAAATGACTAGGTCACGTGCAATTGAGACAACTTGACTTATGACTAATCAACTTGAAGCGTCAAACTCACGTTGTTAGCCACTCAATATTCAATTGTTCAGTAAGCCACTCGAATTGGTTGCCTTCCAGCGTTCCATGCAGGTGCTTCCCAGATGAGTTCCCACACGTTCAGAATGTTCAGATACTAATGATTATTCCAGGATTTTCTGTAACATTCCTTGCTGGGGTACTTGAGTATTATAAAAGACGACATCTAGCGACCTGTTTTTCTCAAGAGGATCTGCAGCACTTGACTTTCAACTCTCTGTCTTACTTCTGAATTTGACTCACAGCATGGTGGACAAACAGAGGGTGTAGCACCAGCGCAGCTGGTGCTACACCCTCTGTTTGTCCTGAATTGTATCTGACATGGTTACTTGCTTCAAGTTATTACATTAAGTCGAGTGGCAAAGCCACGGGTTACTGCTAGTGTATTAATGTAATACAAGGCCAGAACACAAGTTACAGTGCATACTTGCTAATAAAATTCTGTTATTTTTCGACATTAGCACAAAATTGGTGGTGCAGTGATGCGCACCATAGCACATTGCTCATGTGCATGAGTGCGATAAGCTGACTTGTGCATGTGATGAACGCCTCAGGTTCAAATCCGCAGTTGTGGAGTTACAGCTGTGCTGCATCTGCTTCTGGATTAGCCCGGATCTACAATGATGGTGGCATCGATGGCATATGATCAAGCTTGCAAGCGCTCGCTGACAGGGTTAAATAATGATAGAAGTCCGGGCCTATCACATAACTCTCATTTAAAATTCCACATCCACTGTCACGGTTATCATGACCGCACCATCGAGGGACGCCAGCAACACACCGACGAAGACAGGGAAGGATTATCCGCCTCGGAAGAATATACCACTTCCTCCGACCTTCTCTGACCCATTCGAACATCGAGCGTTCTTGAAATTTCGCCTGGCTCAAGCATATCGTATCTTTGGTGAGCTCTTTGTTTTATCGTAACATAAAGCCCGTCGTTATTCATGCAATGCAGCAAAGTACGGCTATGATGAAGGTGTCGCTGGACATATTACTGTCCGGGTAAGAGTTGACACTTGTAACATGGTGTGTGGTATTCTAATTGCTTTGTCGAAAGGACCCTATCAGACAAGATTGCTATTGGGTCAACCCCTGGGTAATTGATATCGTCCCAAGATAAAACCATAGTATTCACCGGTTACCACAGGGTGTTCACTTCAAGCTCATACAACCAGAGCTCCTCCTTCTCGTGGACCACGAAGGAAACATACAGGAAAAGGAATCTGGACCCTCTCGGTTCCTCAACCAGGCGGCATACATGATCCATTCAGCAGTTCATGAAGCTCGCCCAGATATTCTCTGTGCTGCGCATTCGCACACTATACATGCTAAGGCGTTCAGCGCTCTTGGGGTGCCTCTTGATCCCATTACTCAGGACAGCTGTGCATTTTATGAGGTATCTCGCGCTCGTCAGTCTCAAAGAGATATCCCATTCAATAAACCCATAGGATCATTCTCTATATAGCGAATTTCGTGGCATCGTCGAAGACCGCGAGGAAGGTCTGGCTATAGCAACTGCTCTGGGTCAAAACAAGGTTTGTTGATGCACCGATTTACATACTTATGTTGATACTCACAAGATTCCAGGCTGTTATCCTCCAGGTATCTTTTAGAGCTCGGTCGAACGTTCTCACCTGCTTATCATGCCCCTCCGTATAGAACCACGGGATCCTTGTTGCCACCAAGTCGATTGAATCTACCGTTTTCTTTTTCATCTCTATGGAAAAGTGCTGCAAGGTTCAAATGCTAGCGGACCAGAGCGCCGCTGCCCGTGGCTTGAGACCGCGTCTTATTGACCCAGAAAATGCTGCTCCAACACAGAGACGCCTTGGATCTGATATGGGGGGCTGGTTCAACGCGATTCCCGAGTTTCAGCTCTTGGAGCACGAAGAAGGAAAGAGATTCGAGTACTTATCTGCACAGAAGGAGAACGTGTAGCTGACTTATTTACCAATACAGAATCCTCA
>MU178025.1:20835-52800 GCA_016695465.1 Suillus americanus | reverse complement strand
TCAATATTTATGTTCCCAAATGTTCAGCTCATGGTATTATCGGTATTCACGTCAATTGCAGCCATTTTACTGAAAGTAGCACCCACTTTTCAGAAGGACAAGACGACGGGGCGTTTTAGATATATATATATATACATATACATACATAGAAGATTTATATTTGTTGAGTGGTGTATCCTACGCGCACTCTTCATCTCCCGAGTCCCAATGATCCTGGTATTTAACCATACCATCAGAAACCCCTTCCTCGTCCTCTTCCCCGACCACGCCCACGGTCCATCCCTCGTCCCCTTCCCCTTTCGTGTCGCTCTTCCTTCTTCCTGCCTTTCGGCTTCGGCGCGTCATCCACTAAGAGGGTATCTAGAGGAAGTGCATCAGGGAGCACGAAATACCGGATGTTGTTGCCACGAATAGATAGGGAGTCGAGGGATGTTGGGTCTCGATTACGGGCTGTCATCTTGACAGTTTTGAGGTAGGTATTCATCTGCATATCGACACCTGCAAATAATTAGAGGGTTGTAAGACTTGAGTAAACGAGACGATTAGACGAACCGGTGATTGTTCCATGGACTAGCGAGCCATTCTTGAGCTCGATGGTCACAGTCTCATTATTGAGTTTCATCAAGAATCTGATGAAAACAACTTGGGGTCAGCGCCCGACCCTTGCAACGCTCGAACAGAGAAACCTTCTGGGGTTAGTTCAATATCATAGAAATAAGCGCGATATTCACCTTACAAGCTTCATGGTGAATATCTAATCAAGTACTATATGGTTGCCAGTGTGTAATGTGGATGTGGAGGAGTTCAAAGCAGTTCACGCAAAAAGCCGAGTCGAAGGAAACTATGTCTAGGAACACAGTCAACGACTTAGATAACGACTAGTTTGTAGTTTCCTGGCATTATCTCCTTCACACTCTCTAGCTATAGGAGCCAGAAACGTCATTTCTTTCATTTTCGACCTAATGCATGTCTCTATCCTGGACAAAACGGAAAACATTGTTGGGTTCGTTACTCAATAGCTCGGATGATGATGATGAAGGCCTTGCCTTGGATCGCATTTTGCATGGTCAGCGGATCATAGGAAGGACTGGTAAGAGCCAGGTGCATTTTGGCGGTCTTTTACTCACAACCTCTGCTGAAATAGCGAGAACTGCAGAGATAGAATCTCTCCGTTTCTCAGACGGAGATCTTGTCGTCCTGGGCACACTGGACCATGGCCAATTCGGGGTGGTAAGTGCGTAAAGAACATGTGTTGCGTATATGCTGATTGACTTGTTCAGATTGACGTGGTGACGTGCCAGCTAAATGGTCGCGTATATGTTCGCAAATCTATCGAGAAACATTTTGCCCAGCGGACTCGTGAAGTACTACTTGTTTTTGTTATTGACGGCTTTTCCATACTGAGAAATTCTGCAGCAATGCTCTCCACAGTTGGAACGGGATATTCTTCTGCGCGCGAAACGTGAGCGCTCTGCGTGGGCTCCGCACTTATTTTGTGCATTCCAGACCTCCACTCACCTCAACATTGTCATGGATTATGCCGAAGGAGGCACATTATGGGATGTACTTGAGTCGAGCCCTGAAGGTAGACTTCCTGAGGCAGACTTACTTTGGTGGGCTCCTCAGGCAGTCTGCGCCATCAACTGGTGTCATTCCCAAGGTTTTGTACATCGGTGAGGGCCACCCTCTATCATTCCGTACCCATATAAACGCAATGCAGTGACATCAAACCCCAGAACTTCGTTCTTACAGCAAGCAATCACATGCTTCTAATAGATTTCGGCTCTGCTGCGCCTCTTTCACCTCCAGAGCCTGACGGGAGTCAGTCAGTCCCGAAACAATATACCCTTGTTCCTTGTGGTACTTGTGATTACATTTCTCCCGAAGTTCTGCAAGCCCATGAAGATGCCCTCCTTGCGCTGGAGTTGTCGGACGACGATATTTATCCTCTTTCGGTCTCCAAGGAGGCTAGTTCGTATGGCTCGGAGGTCGATTGGTGGAGCCTCGGCGCAATGTTGTACGAATTGGCATATGGAGTGGCCCCCTTCTTCGCTAAAGATATCCGAACTACTTATCTGAGGATTTTGGACTACCAGGTACTGCAGTGTTACTGGTCTCGCTTGTACCTACATTGACCCCTCGGTTTGAACAGACGAGCTTGCGCTTCAATGCAGCAATTCCCGTTTCTGAAAAATTAAAGGAGTTACTTCGCAGGTCTGTTGTGCAGTTATTCATGCTACCATCACTCAAACCACATGGATACAGACTTCTCACTGATCGGCATCACCGTCTTGGGAGATGTAGCGTGCTGGAAATAACAGAGCAGCAGTTTTTCGGAAACACCGACTGGTCTTGTGTAAATTCGCGTGAGTCTTGGATATCAATAGCTCGCCTTATATCCATTCTTTCTTGCGTAGGCCCTGCACCGTCTGAAATCCATGTGCCTCAATTCACATATTCTGCATCAGCAGCGCCCGTCTCATCCATAGAGCCCTCGGATCCCACGGATGAAGAAAATTCACAGCCATTTGCGTTTTCTGCTTTATTTCATTCTTCCCCGAACACTTCGCTTGGAATATCAATTTTGCGGGACACGCCTCATCACATATCTCCACGAGCCGAGTCGGCCTTTATCGGATTTTCGTGGGGTCCTACTGAGGACTCATTCCCTCTGCCAACCAATTCATCTCAAAAATACGAGACAGACAGATTAGCCACCCCTCAGCCTTTACAGGTCACTTCCGGGAAATCTAGCCCTTATTTATCACTCAAAGCTTCCAGCGCTCCTACGCATTTCTCCGCTTTTGCAACACCTATTCGTCCCCATATTTCTTCAGCATTTCACACCCTTCCCCGCACGGGCACTATTCGGCGTACAACTCAGCGGCGCGCTGTTTCAGATCGTGAAGCCATGAAGCAACTCGTGGAATGCATCGGTATGAGCGCCAGGAAAAAAGTCCTCGCCAGCGGTCGCAAGCCGCGCTTGATACAGTCCTCTGGCCGAAACTTCTCAAACACCGTCCGAAAAGAGCTGCGCTTTGGTGTCCAGCCTATCATCACCAACAAAACTTATGACTCCGATGACTTCCCAGCCGTGGTGGTTGCTTCGGCATCTGAGGGAGCAGAGGAAACCGAGTCAGATGGACCACCAAGTCCCAGCCCAAGTCCACGCCCCGGCTCTGCAATGTCCATACTCAGCCGAAGAAGTGTCACACCCACAATGACTGGATCCTATTCTGCTCGTTTGTTAAACCCCCCCTCTACTACATTTACGGCAAGCAGTAATCTGCAAAGTGACGAGAACATCTTTGAATCGCTGGAAAACAGGCACGCCGCTCTGATGTCTGATTTGACAGCGATTGAAGGGCGCTTGAGCCGCATCTCCATGTTGTTATCGGTGGAGGCGCCTAAGTCCTCCGCTGACATCGGTTAAAAGGGGTATGTTTGCAAGACGTTCGTCTTATGCAAGCTGACTGTTCAGTGACTACTTTTGTTGCGTCGCTAGGATATCTCATCGGAGCGATCCGTATCAGCGGCCCGCGATGTGGAGTTGGTGCGTGTTGTTGTGTATGAAATCCACGGTCAAGTTGACGACAGCTGGCATAATTTCAAATTCGAGCGACTGTGCGACCATATACTACAATACTACTTTGTGTACGTTGTACAAGGACTACGTCTACATTCATGTATTCTGATGTTATCCGGCTGGCGGCGTCCCATACACCATAATCTCTTTGGAAATAAGCGTGGAAGCTACTTCTTGTACATCGTCTAACGCTCTGCCAGTTCACAATACCCTTGGGCAATTGTTGACGTAATTTTCCAAAGTGGTCCTGAACCGTCCACAACGCTACAAGACTCGGAGAAGACCTGTACTGGTATCCGTGGTCATCATCAGTCCTATTTCCTGTTCGCCGCTCGGACCGCCCATCCGCACCACTTCGTATCGCCATCCTGTAGGAACAATTCTCCGAATTGACAGCTATTTCGTAGGTGCCCGAGAAAACCCACCCTGTCGAACGGCTGGCATGGAACAAGATCGTTCTTCCCGTCCTATTCAGGATGTGCAGCCGAGCTTCCTTACCCCTTCCGTACTTTCGCACAGTGCCTTTGATCAAGCTCAAACATCTCATTTTGGTTCTGCTTCTCCTCGTCAACAACATTTATTAAGGGTATGGGATATGTGCTACAATCTCCCAAACCATGCGCGCCCTTGTTTTTGGACGAGCCATCTCGAAATCCCTATTGACACTCCATCTCTTCACGCAGAATGACATTCTGACGACGATCATTCCAACGGTAAATACTGGCATTTCCCAGTAACTCCCAGTTCTGAAATCATGAATGCAGACACTTTTCGCGGTGGTGGCAGCCCCCCTCTGCAGCCCCTATCGATGGCTTCATGTGGTCTGGTGGATTTGGCTTCACCTCCTCCATTTCAACGTTGCCAATCAAGTAATCGATCCAGCAGAAGATGGCAGGAACAAAGCTAGTCGGCCAATACCGGCGGGATATATCAATTTACGAGACGCGGTCTATCTACGCTGGTGCCTGGTCCCCATATGCTTAGTATCATCAGCGTTCTACAGCATCCAAGTGCTTAGCGCAAGCCTAGCGATAACTGTGCTCACTCTTTGGTACAATGAATTCAAAGCTCATAGTCATCATTGGTTTTCAAAAAACTTGATGACTGGCTTGGGGTATGCTTGCTTCCAGGCTGGGGCCACCCTCATTGCAGGTATGTAGCCGACATCAGATAATACAACACCCACTGACTATCGCAACCAGGCAGAGATATGTCACGGCTAGAGCCTAATGCTCTCTTAGCTGTGCTGCTTAGTATCGCCATGTTCGCCACCACGCTCCAAGCGCAGGACTTCAAAGACCAGGAAGGAGATCGCTCCATAGGCAGACGAACACTGCCAATCGCACATCCTTCTCCAGCTCGTGTGTCCATGTTTATAGGACTCCCGATGTGGTCGATTTGTCTTACTCAGGTCTGGGGGATGGATGCATTCTGCAGCGTCGCATTCATATTTTATTCGGGACTTGTCGGATTACGGTTCATGGTGTGTAAGACAACTCAGGCGGACCGTCTGTCGTGTAAGCTGTATAGTGTAAGTCATACCCTCATCTGTGTAATTTCGGCCTGACCAAATACTTTCCGAAGCTTTGGTTTTCTGTCGCACATTTACTTCCTGGTTACTGGCGTTACTTTCATGAGGCACGCATGCATATATCATAGTGTTTACTGAGCTAGAGGCTCGATTCAAAGGACTTTTTACCCTGGACTTATGGTCATCACAATTTGTTACGCCAACTAAACGCACCGAATCACTTGTGTTGTACATATGTAGTTCTTAATGCGTGTATTATTTATTAGCATGATCTGTGCCAGCAGCTACATCCATCACCACTATAAACTACTGCATATCTGATGAACAACCGGTGGACGAAACATAAGGTACATGCATGGAAAAACGAGCTGCGAACTCCGATTCGAAGGGGCCCCACACCTGAAGATGAATTTCATATTCGCTGCAATACTATCTACCGTCTATTTATGCCCGTTCTTCTAAACAAATGTGGATTACATCACACGTCACAGGCTGGGGCAAAGATGGGTCCGAGCACGTTAGGTGGGTATAGAGCTTCGAGATGGTTGCTTTCGGTCTGCTGTGACATCCATCATGGATAGATCAGTAACATTGACCCCTGCTGCCGCGGATGCGGCTTTGCGGTTGACTTTGGGCAATAATGGGACAAGACCTGTTCGTCGTATCTCTGGACCCTTTGTACCCAGGTATCTGCAATTTCAATCAGGGTAAATAATCGTCATTCAAATGGAAATTTTTCGAGACCTTTGAGTTTCATAACTCCAACTATGGTTTGCTCGAGCCCATGTTGCCATCCCATCAAGATACTCCTTGACTAGAACATCGGTGGAAGGTCCCCATGAAGGCACCTTCGCAAGACCGTCGGTGAACCTTTTCTCGACTTCAGCGTGATAACGTGCTGCCCACGCCATGGCACCGCTTCTGTCGAGGCCGATTTCCACCATGACAGTAGTGATCAAGTTATGGTTTTCGTCCCCCGTCGCTTGCTCTCTATTGTACGAGATCATGTCCTGCGAATGTTGTTAGAAGTTGCAGATAATGTCTTCAATGTAAATTTACATTGTCAATCAACATCAACTCTGCAATGCATTCAACCAGTTCGACAATGGCGGGATGATAAAACACTTCATCGGGAAGATCCATTCCCATTTCATATATTGCGATGGCAGGTTTTGTAGCACATGTATCCCGCCGGAGTTTGATATAATCACTGATACTACGGCAATGAGCCTCGTCGCGGTCGAGAGCCTCAACAACCACCGCACGAAGGTATGCGGTATAGCTATAAATGAAGTGACGTTGAAAAGGCAGGCTTGTGGTCTGAATCGCACGAGCCCAAAATCTATGCAAAAGTTCCTTGGAATTCAGAATGCATGATTAAACAATTTGAAGATACTTGCTGTCGTACGATTTCACCAAGAATACATTCGCCTTCTGGTCGTGTCTTATGAGGATTGTGTAGGGCATCGATAACGATGCCTACCATTGCCTCGGCAACTGCTGCATTTCCAACGTCGGTGTACTCGTCTACAATGATGAGGACATTGATAAACTCGCAGGCGATTCGAAGGTGTTCTATGTGGCCAGAATAGAATTAGAGGTGTGCGGTTCACAGGAACCCAAGCTAGGGTCGAAGACGAACCTCTTGGTGCATTGGGGTAACCCAGTGCCGCTAAACGGGCTAAAAACAGCTCAACCATTAAAGAGTTACGGGCAAGTAAAAACAGAGGCCGAACCAGAATCACATTTGTCGAATGCTTCCTGTGATTCGGCACTCAGAGCCTTAAATTCATGGAACGAAGCATCGACTTCAGCTTTCACAACTTCGAAATGAGGATTCATCGCACGAGGCCAGGGCCAGTTGGTCATGGTGTCTGGAAGGTAAATTACCCTTGGACGAGTATCCATTGTACCCTAGAGCCTAGAGACACTTTCAATGACGAATGGAACAGAAGAAAGGTTGGTACTAGAGTCCAGCACTCGTAGCCCTTATAACGGAGTCTTACCTGAAATGACCGGTCAGACCGGGCAACAATAGTCAAAAAGTGGTCTGATACTGACTTAATATATATATAACCCAACTTCGAGTTCGGACTCGGAGTTGGGTACGACAGCCGCAAGGTATGTACAGCAACGAAAGCCACAATTATGTGCGCACACGTCATCCCAACTGGATGTTCTGACGAAGACTGAACTATTGCGCCGGTTATCAAGGGATTGCAAAGAGGAGACAATGCGGATGGGGTAGTTCGTAAATCGGTTGTTTTCGTTGATCAATGATTGGTTCAAGTCCGGCGCTTATATTCACCCCAGATTAGTACCCCGAAAATGAAACTATGTGACACCAAAAAAGGAAATTGTGTCGCCCCAAAAACTATTGTGTCGCCCCGAAAACTACATCATGTGTTGCCCCAAAATGAAATCATGTCGCCCCGAAAGAAAAGGTGTGATTCTGACAAAAAATATTCAATAAAGTGTGTTTTGTCATTGTAAAGCTCATTCCCACCCAGGCTTACAAGAAACAAATAAATTAAAAAGATTGTAGTAAGAGACAGATACTAGGTATGATTACCAGAATATAAACAGATAGAATAAAGTCCATATAAAAGGAGTATAACTGTATAAATCAGTACTGTCAATTGGCGATTATCAGGTATGACTTGGACGATATAGGTGAAAAATAATTCCCAATTAAATGATAAGAACTAGAAATCAAAGAGACGATTCCCTTCCCATGGATTATCAAGACCGGGATCAAGAATGAAAGACCCAGATGTTGGAGTCCAAAGGATCTGTGCTTGATGCTGAAGGATCCGAGATAGAGAGATTGGATAAATGATGCTGTCTGAGCGCACCCAAAAGCAGAATGAACGAGCAATGTTTTGATGTCGGCTTGTGCTCATCAATATTGCAATGTTTTACTTTCCCCTCGATACATATATTTTTCATCCCTATGCTAACATCGATAAAGCTACGAGTAGAGCCATATGAACATCTCAGCTCTTTTTCCGAGACTGAGATGTGAGCCACCATTATGTTGATCCGTCATTATCATTTGCTAACAGCCAGTAGATATATTGTTTTCTACTAGGTACATACAACTCGTACAACGAGTTCTTTTCCCGAGACTGAGATATATATTGTTTTCTACTAGCTCGTTCAGTCCCACTCTCGCCTCATTTCACTTGAGGTTATGAGCCCTGTCATGGCCACAGATAATGTGCTCCCCAGTACTACTTCTTCACTGTTCAATGTCCCCAAGCTTGCTGAGGATGGCTCGAATTGGATTACCTACAAGGAGCGAACATTGACAGCTATTGGTGCCCGAGGTTTGATGCGCTATGCTGATGGTCGAGCAGTCAAACCCAGGCCCTTTGCTCTTAACTCAATGATGGGCCAACCAGTGAAGCCAGATGGCACATCTCCCACAGAGGCGGAGATCGACGACCTGGAGAAGAGAACTGATGAGTACTATCAAAAGGACTCACTAGTGAAGCAGCAAATTTTCAGTATGATCACAGATCAACTACTGCTTTGTGTTCAGAAGCTCGACACTGTCGCCAAGATTTGGGCAGAGATCTGCCAAATCCATGAGGGCAAAACTGAGCTCGTGCAGATTGACTTGCATTGTCATCTGCAAGAGATGAGATGCAACAAGGCTGGTGACGTTAAAGCCCACTTTGCGGAGCTCTTGAGGCTATGGGAGTCATTAGCGGGCATGGGTGCTGCGCTTGACGACAAGGACTTCCATGCCATCATACTAGGATTCCTTCCTGAGTCCTATCGTCCCCTCCTCTCATCAATAAATGCTGCTGCAAAGATCATGCAAAAACCCCTCTCTACGAATGAGCTCATCAGTGTTGTCACAGAGGAATATGAACACCATCAACTTACAGACCACCATCCATCTAGGAGAGGGGGCAATACTGCCCTGACTGTAAAGGGAGGACAGTTGTCCAAACCCAGGGAATCTAAAGAGACAGACCCGTCCAAAGCTGACATCACATGTTTTAACTGTGATAGAAAGGGTCATTATAAGACCGATTGCTGGCACCCAGGAGGGGGAAAAGAAGGCCAGGGTCCAAGTCAGAAGCAGAGACAGGGAGGACACGGCTCCAAGCACACTGCTAACACCGCAGCTGAGCCGGAGGTACCAGACCAATATGCTTTCGTGAGCTCGGACTTGGCCGCAGTTGCAAAAGAGCTGAATGTACCAGTGAACCATTGAGGAGCCATAATGGACTCAGGTGCCACTTACCACTTCTGTCCAGACCGGGCGAAGTTCTTGAATTTCATCAGCATCGAACCCCAGGACATTAAGACAGCGGATGGATCTACCCTTAGTGCGATTGGGAGAGGAGATATCAAGGTGGATTTACCTTTAGGGGAGAAATGCATCAGTGTCACCCTGAGGAACACCCTTAATGCCCCTACCATAGCCTTCACTCTCATCTCCACAAACTGTATAATGGCCGCAGGACTAGCTGTACTTTTTGAGGGCCGCATGTGTAAGATTCTCTCCCATGGCCCCAAACACCATGTCATTGTGGAGATCCCTCAGATAGAAGGTCTCTATAGTGTCACCAGTCAGTGCGAAGTGCACTGTGCCAATATCGCAAAGGCCCCACTCACCGTATGCCAGCTCCATTGCGTCCTTGGTCATGTCTCCCAAGCAGCTGTAAAGCACATGGTTGATCAGGGGCTAGTTGAAGGTCTTAAGCTTGACCCAACCTTGAACCCCGAGTTCTGCAAAGCGTGCACTAAGGCAAAAGCCACCCATCAGCCATTCCCTGAACAAACCAACAGTCAGGCACTCACCTATGCTGAACTGGTACATATGGACCTCTGGGGACTGTCACAGACAGCTAGCTTAGGAGGGAGTTCCTATTATATCAGTTTCACGGATGATTACAGCCATGAAACGAGGATCCAGTTCCTGAAGCTGAAAAGTGAAGCATTGAGTGCCTTCAAGGAGTATGAAGTGCACCTTGCCCGCCAGCACCCGGGTGTATGCCTACGCAGGGTTTGCTCAGACAGGGGAGGCAAGTACCTCAGTGCCCAGTGCCGAGTTCAATAAGTACTTATGGGAGCAGGGGGTAGAGCATCAACTTACAGTTCACGACTCTCCCCAGCAGAACGGGGTAGCCGAGCACCTAAATCGCACCCTGGTTGAGCACGCACGTGCTATGTTGCTCGCGCATAATTTACCAAAGTACCTCTGGGCAGAAGCAATCAGCTATGCCACTTGGCTCAAGAACCACTTACCATTGCGATCTATACCTGGAAAAACTCCCTATGAACTTGTCCACAACCGCAAACCGAACCTTTCCCCAGTGCATGAGTTTGGCACCAGGGTCTATGTCCATGTCCGCAATGGGGGCAAGCTAGAGGCTAGAGCTGAGGAGGCCATATTTGTGGGTGTTGATACTGAGAGCAAGGGTTTCTGAGTGTACTGGCCCACCAAGTGACGCATTTCCGTGGAATGCAATGTTATGTTTGTGCCAGGAGAGGTGCTGCTGGGTGATGATGCCCAGGATGAGGGGGAGTCTGTCACTAGCGCAAACGAACACATTACCACCAGCACAAATGAGACAAAAGATGAGAACTCACCTGTCCAGTTCACGTCACCCACCCCTTCACAGCTGCCTTCTACACCCCCAAGACCCTCTCCTCTGCATCCTACCACTCCTCCTGCACCTAAATGAGCACGCCCACCATTAGGATATTATGCTATCCTAAATGAGGGGCAGAGGGCAGCCTTAGCACTACAGGATGACCCTGCACTGTTAGAACTGGAGGATGACGACTGCGTTACATACCACCATGCCATGGCTGCCGTCTAGCCAGAGCCAACATTGCAGCAGGCGCTAAATGGACCAGATGCTGTGGAGTGGCAAGAAGCAATCAACTACAAAATTAGTCAGCTGGAAAAGTTAGGTATGTGGGAGATAGTATACGCACCGAATCACGTCAACATAATCCCATGCCACTTTGTCCTTGCCACCAAACGCGGGCCCGACAGCCAGAAGCTAAAGCTGCGAGCTCGTCTTGTGGCAAATGGCCAGCGTCAACAGGAAGGTGTCAACTACTTCGACACCTTTGCTCCCACTTCCAACATGTCGATGATATGAACTGTACTGTGTTGGAAATTCCTGATTTAGCTTTCAATGTATTACAAAGCATTTAAAGGTTTAAATTCAAACCTCCGATTGAAATGGCTTCCAATGATAGAGTGGGTCTTGTCACAGCCATTACAATCATGGTTGCAATGCCCATTGCAATGGTCATTGAAATCTGTTGTAATCAATCTTAGTCATTGTAATGAGTTGTTTGTACCCTGAGTCACAAGTGAGTATTGTAATCGGTTGCAATGATGCCCATCTCTTGCAAGCCCCTTTTTATCATCTTGTGTTACCATAGTTATCTTATCATTCGGTTCCTATTGTCCTATGCTTATTATTAGTGATATCATATTAGATTTGTATTATGTGTATTACTTACCAGTTTTCTTATGTTTTTGGTCCTATTATGCTTATTAGTTAGTTAACTGTTGTATTGTTATAGGTTTGCATTACTCACTTGTCAATTAAGTTTGTACTTGGTAGGTTTCAAACACTCGAATATCTGTAGTGTTTATTAGCTTAAGCTTGGTCACGTGCTGGTTGAAACTTACTGCGGTAAAACCGTTAGACTAAATGGCCAACATATACATAGAAACTTTACTGTATATAATGTATTACTTTGCTATTACTGTAACCTAATATAAGGTATTAGTGTCTAAGGTTTAATAAGGTCACGACACTTTGAGGATATAAGTTTGAACTATGGCAACATTGAATTTGAGAGCAACAGCACGAAATGAAATGTAATCTATCCCTAACAAGCATGAGTGCCACAATGAACAGCTTCACCTGCAGGTTTCTTTGTCCTAGTCTTTCGTCTAGCTCGAGCTGGTTGTTGTCCGATATCTGTTTCCTGCACTATGACTGTAGTAGTCACTGCTGGGCCTGTTGCAGCACCTTCAATAGGTACTTGGGTGCACCCTACGGAGGCAGCAGTGAGAGTGGAGTTAGTACTGATAGATGAGATAGTGCTGAGAGCGGGTGTGTGGCATTCTGGGGGCTGCGTCTCCTCAATGATGTCAGACTGAGAAGCTGCAGCGCCCTGCACTGTAGAAGATGGAGCATCATCCAACTCACTGTCAGTATCCATATTGAGTGGGTTCATGGCACGAATGATTTTGCTCGGGTGATCTTCCTGACCAACTGTGGAAGCAGAAGATTTTGTGGAGCCAAAAATGTCTTGGTTGATGTTTTGCACGATGTTCTGAATGCGACGGCTATCCCACTTCATGAGAAAGAGCTTCTTATAGTGGAAGAATAGATCCTTGTAGTTGATACCGGATGACTTTCCTAAGCCAGACTTCTGAAATTCTGTGTCAGGCGACAGCAGAAAAATTGACTGTGATGTTGACTGAGCAACAGAATTGAACATAGCGTAGACAATGACTCACAATGACAGCGGCCCATGCAATACATCCTGGTGTGACATGTTTGAAGTTCCATTTCCGAGTGTTTGTCTTCGGTCCACCAGTTGTCTCTTGGTGAAGCAAAGTAACACCACGCAGTGCGACCTTCAGAATCTATTCAGGGATATGTGTCAGTAAGAAGACACCGTCGGCTGAAAACATACCTTAGCTAGAAGCTCCCAATTTCCGAATACAGTCTTTAAGGATGGGTCTTCCTGCATTCCGAGAAAGAGGACTGGCGGGAAAGTCTTGTACTTTGGATTGGTTGCAGACACTCCAAGCATGTCCCGTATTTTGGTGACATCGGCTCTGCAGTAGTTGGTATTGTTGAAGTACATTCCTGGAAGGCCAAAGATCTCCCCTGCAACACCACACAGTTTGTTGATCTCTGATGAGTGAGCCTCAGAAATGCACTTCATTACCTGGTCATGCAGGATGAATGTCAGTTAAAACATAAGTATCAAAACATATCATATTACTTACAAGATCGCTGAAGTACGAACTTTCCATGATGCTGTGTAGGCAACTAGGGACGTGCTGGAATAGTTCATCTAGGAATGCTGATTCCTGGGTTAATGCTGTCAAGTACCGGTCTCAGCTGTTGAAGGGAGTCGGATTCTCAGGGCATTGCTTGCTGAGAAGTTCAGCATTAGGAAACATCTCAATGGTCATGCCATATTTGCGAGCATAAAGTGTTATCGTTTGCTCATAGGCCAGGAGTTCATCAGGCGCTTTCGCACAACATTTGCGTTTGGGCTTCTCAGAAATGAGAACTTTGTTTTCCTCATGAAGAGTACGGTTGTCCTCAATGAGCTTCTGGACCTGTACCTGCAGCACCTTAAGTGCCTGGAGTGAGAGAAGAGTTAGACGTGTAACATAGTCTGACATCTGAAACTTACCTCCATGAGGTCTCCCTTTGAGGCGCTTGGCCCTGGAATTGCAATTGATTCAATGGCAGGTTCTCCATCCCATGAGTTGAGGGTCAGCATTGCATACATTCTAGTGTCCCAGACTTACCACCAATAGGGCCACTGGCAGCAGATGCTCAACCATGAGATCAAACGCGCACAATATGGCCTGCCTCCAAGTGCATCATCTTCACACGAAGAAACATATCAGTATCTGCAGTATCAACTACAAGATAATTGGAAGGTCCATCTGGAATAAGAAATGCTCCACGTATGCTAGATCTAACTGAATAGAACTGGGCTTGTGCTCGTGGTCTTGCTCAAACTCTGAAAAAGTTAAGGTCCTTGTTCTTTTGAGACCACAAACCAGTGGGAGCATCAAAGGGGTGGATAAGAGCCAAGGGAAAACTGTGATCCCCAACCAGACATCTGAAACAGAATATCAGCTGGCCAAGAACGACCTTGTTTTCTGTCTGCCGAATAAGATGCAGTCCAAGTGTGGGGAACCAAAGAAAAGGGGGTTGCAACGAAGGTAGTCTGTGTGCTGGCACCAATCAACCATTGATTTGTAGTTGATACAAATGAAATGGTGCTCTGTAATCTGCATGTACATGTCAGCATAGCGAAAACAAAGAGCTGAGATAAACATACTTCATAAGTTCCTCGGAGGTGAATGTGTTTGCCTTCAGGCAGCGGTATATTCGATGAGGGTAAAAGAACATTAAGAAAGTTATTAAGCTTCACACGGAAATTACCAAAGGCTTGGTCATCACGATGAGCCTCCTTGATTGCATCAAAGGTCTGCGAATGTTGTCTTGATCCGAGCTTCACATGGAAGACGTTGCTTGTTGAGATAGGGTGATAAATGACATTGACAAGGGAATCGTCTTTCTCGAGTAAGTCTTCTTCGTCTGCTTGATGTTGAGCCTCGTCAAACTCAAATAATCGGTGGCGTATGCGATCTGCAACCACTTGCCACATATTGATGGGGAGTATCTGTCACATTTGAATACATGCTATTAGTAGTAGACAGTTTTCTTAAATTTAACACACCTGTTCTGCTACATCACGAAAGTTCGTGCGCAGTAGATATGAATCCTTCAATGAGCTGTGCATCTTTTCATTAGGCTTTGTATTAAAATTCCGTGTCGCTCCTTTCGCTTCAACGTCATCAAAGATATGTAGGTCCATATGTAACTTTGGAAAATTCCAATTTTTGTTGCTCTTGTCGGTCATTTTGTTGATGTATTGCTGAAAGCAATCAACTGACTATCAATGGCATAGATACATGTAACATACCTGCAAAATGGCCGAAAATGCGCAGTGCATATGTCGGCCACTGCTGATTGTCTCAGCTGTATGGACTTTGAACAAGGCATACATGTCAAGCTCAATATAAAGACGAACACAGCAGAGGAGCAGATAACCAATAGGACAGTCTGCTTCTCTCAGGATATCATGAGTAGCATATACTATCATCTAGTAATACAAATCAGTAAGACAGGAGGGAGCACAAAAAAAATGAGTGACAAACCTTTGAAATGTCTTTGTGCACTGAGTTGTCTGTAAACAAAATGTTCATCACCTGGTTTGGATGTTTCTGATCACGCCAGCAGGGAAAGGCATGATAGCTGTGTTGATTCGTGTCAGATCAAGTCTGAATCACAATACTACAGAAATTTACTTACTTCTTGTCGACTCGAGACACTTTATCTCGTCCAAGACCATTAATATGTTTCTGAAGCTCAACCCACAGGTGATCAGACCATTCACCGCTGGAATGAAAGTGTAGTTTGTCCCAAGACAGTGCACGATGCACATCTGTGGAGGACAGTGTCCAAAATGAATTCTATAATGGCATTAAAACAATGCAGCAGGTCCAGGAGAGTGAAGATAAGTTTACCAGGATGTCATGAAGTCCATATCCTTTGAGTACCTCCTCCCACTCTTCTGTGGTTTCCTTCTCTTGCGCAATTGCTAGGACAGCCTGTGAGTCACAAGACATGCGAAGTGGATAGCGACATGATGTGTCAGAAAGTTTATTGTATGGAATGAGACAAACTGGGCATGGCCACAGTGACCTGACACCATGAGTAAGTGACATCATTGACCTTGGAACATGGTAAGTTAGCGAGAGGTCAATCTCAAGAGTTCGGGACTCACTGTTCCTCAAAATCAGATGATAAAATGAGTATTAATGGAAAAAACCAGCACTGAGCAGCATCTAAGCACTCCAACCATTGTCCCATTCTCAATCTTCCTGCTAGCAAAGAGAGTATCCTTTCAAATGACTTGTGCCATATTGTAGCCTTGAAATTAGCCCATGCTGGCTTGCTGGAGTGTTGTTTGTCTTCCTTCACCTGTATCAATTCATACACTTAGTGGGAAGTAACAGATGTGATTCAAACATATGCATCATACCACAGGAAGCCACCCAACAACATAACCTCCACCCATTCCCTGACCATTGCGAATGTCAGTGGGTAAATTTGCTAATCGCACAATGACAGGGTAGCCTTTTGCAGTACCGAAACTTGATAGTTTTGTCTTGTCTGCATACAAGATGAAGGCGAGGGGCTTAGCACCATCTGGCAGCTGCAACTACAGAATATATTAAAACACCATCAAAATTACTACAAACATTACATAAATGATACACACTTGAGCATCCCAGAAGTGCTGAGCTGTAAAGGGCTCATATACAAAGTGTTCAAATGTTTGGCCATTGAACTTTGACAAGCACTGAGCGTTGAAATGAAAATGAGGAAAAAGATAAGGATCGTGGAGGAGGTCGGTCACCCACTCCCAAAGATCACGATAGTAGACATCATAGTCCCAAGATCTATCAGCGAAGGGTATTGAAATAATGTCTTTTGTAAACTGATGTGAAAGATTAGTCTAACATAATTCATCCAGCAAGGGGTGAGACAACCCCTGTTAGATGCTGCAATGCTGCATCCCACTTATCACAAACATCCTTGTGATTATGGAATGTGAATTTCTCTGATTTCTGCACACAGCGGCAGCAGATATCCAAGAGATGGTCAGTCTGTTCATTGTTGAGGGCCGCTTCGAGCGCAATTTCAGCGACATCAAACTCTAAACGGGACTTAAAGGGACACCAAGGACACGTGTCAGGATCAGGAGCCGACCACGATGAATAATGGGCTGGTTAGCGCTTGAAATCACTAAAAGCTTGCACCTTGGTCAGGATCCCACTCTTCAGGTGATATTCAACCTTGATATCGTCAAGCTGGAATTCATGTTGGTATTCAAGATCCCTGTCAAGATTGTTGATCTTCTAAGTCATCCATATTAATAGTATACAATAAACTAATCACTGAAATCATTGAACTCACCAAAAATAGAGTTCAGATTTGAAGAACTCAGTCCTGGTAAAGAAGGGACGTGCTGTCCTGTTGTGAATAAACAGAAAAGCTCTTAAGTAAAATGGACATATTATTATAATGTGGTGATATCAAAGGTGAGACTTACAATGTGTGCTGCACACAATATTTGGATCTGCAGCTGCAGCTTGGTTCAGATGTCAATAGATATCAAATTATTTAGAGTAAATTAACACACACCTTTTCGCTGCCGGATTGATTCCACAACTCGTTGATCTTGCACTCATTTTTGGGCATTCTTCTTGCAGGCCTTTCGATGTGTGGCCCACCTGTGTGGTTTGATGTTCTGATCACAGAGTTCACAGAGTTTGGCTCAATCAGGGCCCATAATGTTGCCAGATATACAGGATGTATCTACAGAATTAATGAGAGTAAGGAATTGGAAGCATACAGATGGTGGGGGCGCAAATACAAGGAAAGATGTATTAGAAGCACATTGCAATCGCCTTGCAATGTATTGAAACTCAGAGACCAATCTTACATCATCATTCTGATAGGAGTTTCAATGACATCTCAACAAAAGAGCATTTAAATAGGTTTTGCAACTTTCCAACATGGCTATGGCAGTGCAGAGAGACTGGGAGATTCATCAGGTAGACATCAAGAGTGCCTATCTGTATGCTGACCTTAAAGAGGAGGTATACATGCGAGCGCCACCTGTGTACTTGAGGACGGGAGATGAGGGGAAGATACTGAAGCTGAGGAAAAGCCTACCAGGACTAAAGCAGGCAGGATACGAATGGTCTGAAGAGCTAGCTACTGTTTTCATGAAATTTGGTTTTTCCCACTCTTAGGTCGACCAGGCCATTTTCTACAAAAGGTTAGCTGAGGAACACACCATCATCACCATGTCTGTTGATGACATGACCATTACCTCTAACTACATATGGAACATCACCCGCTTTAAAGGTCAACTGCAGGAGCACTTCAAAATCACTGACCTAGGAGAGCTAAAGTGGCTCCTTGGGCTCAAGGTCAGCCATGACCACCTTGCACGCACCCTAACCCTATCCCAGGGTGCTTATGTCCAGACTGTCCTCGAGCGCTTCAACCTCACCGATGCGAAGAGCACACAGGTTCCAATGGATGTTGGAACCATCCTCTCCATAGAGCAGTCCCCATTGACTTTATCCGAACACATTGACATGCGGGATGTACCATACCAATGGGCCATGGGTTTGTTGATGCATGCAGCGACGAGTACTCGCCCAGACATTGCTTTCTCTGTAGCAACTCTCTCTCAGTTCATGAGGAACCCAGGACGGGTCCACTGGGAGGCGAGCAAGCACATCATGTGATACCTAAAAGGTACAGCAGGTTTTGGACTGACCTTTGGGACCAATGAGGCTGGACTGGAGGCATATGTGGATGCAGATTGGGCATCCCAGCCCCACCGTCACTCAATGTCTGGGTATGTTGTCCTCCTGAATGGAGGTCCTATTGCTTGGATCACACAAAAACAATCACTTATTGCACTCTCGACTGCAGAAGCTGAATACATAGCCCTTGCCACCCTGGCTCGAGAGATCCTGTATCTTCAGCTCCTCATGAAAGAGCTATACAATATCCCATTCACCCCTACCCCAGTCTACTGCGACAACCAGGCAGCTATCACCCTTGCATCAAAACCCAAGTTCCACACATGCACGAAGCACATCAAAATTGGGACCTTCACCCTATTGTACTGCCCCACAGAGGAGAACATAGCTGACCTTTTCACAAAGGCATTAGCCCGACCCCGCATCCAGAAACTTTGAGGCCTGATGAATGTGGGTTGTGCTCGAGGGGGAGTGTTGGAGTCTGAAGAATCCGAGATAGAGAGATCAGATAAATGATGCTGTCTGAGCGCACCCAAAAGCAGAACAAATGAGCGACATTTTGACATGAGCTCATGCTCGTCAATATTGCAATGTTTTACTTTCCCCTCAATACATATATTTTTCATCCCTACACTAACATTGATAAAGCTACAAGTAGAGCCATACGAACATCTCAGTTCTTTTCCCAAGACTGAGATGTGAGCCACTGTTATGTTGATCCATCATTATCATTTGCTAACAGCCAGTAGATATATTGTTTTCTACTAGGTACATACAACTTGTACAATGAATTCTTTTCCTGAGACTGGGGTATATATTGTTTTCTACTAGCTCGTTTGGTCCCGCTCTCGCCTCATTTCACTTTACCAGAGGCCTGCAAGGTTGGAGGGTTATCAAGACTGGGATTGATAGCAAAAGACCCAGAGACCTGCAAGGGGGGTGTCGAGACAGGTCCCAAAGAAGTGAGGTCAGCCTCCACAGGTGCCTCTGGCTCAGCAACAACCTCATCATTATCTAAATTGAAGGAACCAAAGTTGTCAGTGTATTCATCATCACTCGCAGTTAAGTTGGCTATAGTGGCTGATTCAGATAGGTTTTTGGAGTCTGATGCTGGCAGAATCTCGTCGTCAGTTCCTGATGATACTAATCACAAAAAATTGACATGAGTTTCACTGACAATCAACAAAAAACCAATGTATCATACCTCAGTGATATTTCATCTTGCAAGGGGGCACTGATAAGCTTGACTCAGATGAGGTGGAGCTGTCTTCTGAGTCACTGGATATACTCTTGGACTCGGTAAGATCATGATCTGCCGAGCTAGATGGGAGAGTGGGCATCTTCTCCTTCCCTTTTGATTTCGCCCATCCTTGCAACACTGATGATGGAATGCTTTGGCGAGTGGCTAAGAAACAGGTTAGTTGTAGTCTGTGAAGCGAACAAACAGAGGACTCACCTAGAATGACAACATTTTTGCGAAATTCACCTCTCTTATTTGTCCTTGCATTTTGTGCCACTGATGACCCATCAGGGAATTGAATACCAGGTGGAATTACAATCCTACGCTTCTCCTTGACACAAAGAAAGTATTGGGGTAGATGTTGAAATATCTCGTCTTCGTGCTCCTGGTAATCTGGATTCGGCAACTTTGGCAAGGCATCGAGATAAACAAAGAGTTGTGGGAAACATTTGCGAAGTTCTAGGTCAAAGAGCATGAAAGACCACTTCTTGCTGATGACAATACCATTGACATGATCTGTGATGGCTAGTCTCATGACCTCAAGAGTCTGGACCTCCACCAAAGTTGGTGTTTGTGGATTGCAAAGAACAGGTGTCAACAGTGGAATGTATGAATGCGAGGTCTTCTTAGGCTAAAAAATAATCAGCAACCTTGGCCAATAATAGTTATGATTTCGACTATTCACCTGTTTTGTCCCACAAGGAATGAAAATTATTTCACCAGCTACAAACTGGAAGTCAAGAGGACGAGCTGACTTTGACTAACAAACAAACATTCCATGTCAGTTGCCTAAGCAACAACTCCTTTTAAAACATGGGGACACTTACTTTAGGGACCATCTGAGCCTTAGACCTGCTGTGCGATTGAGAAGCAGACTTTAAACCTTGATTCGCCTCGCTATTTATTTTCTGTAGGCAGTTGATGATCCAGCTGAACCACCAAGCAATTCCTACAGAATTGAGTTAACTGCTAGTGTTGAGCTTGACTTTCTAGAGTTGTCCATTTGCTTAGACTCTGAGGTAGAAGGATGCGAATTGAAAGCAGATGAAGTTTGGCGAGAGCTGCTGGCTTGCTACTTGCGTTTGGAAGCCATAAGAAAAATCAAACAAATGAAGAAAAATAAAGGAGTGACTGGTGGAGAAAAGACAGTGATAACTTGAAGCTGAAAGTTAGTTGTATATGGTGGTAGTATGAAAGTGCTTGATCGTAATTGAATTCAACCACATTACTCATCATGTGATTTGAGGCTGCACATGTCATACAATCACATAGTCACTTCAAACTTAATATCATTGAGTCAGGCTGCCCGCCCATATGTTGATACAGTATTCTAGATACTATAATTGTAATTAGCTATCAGAGCCATTATCATTGCCAATACTATCAGTAGTACTATCTGTGTCACTACTGGATCCAACATCGGTATCAGGACGCTTTTCATGCCTCCCTTTCTCATGTATTGGTTGCCGCGCTTTTTCTGGCTTGGTTTGGTGTTTTCCGTCATGCATGGGATTTTGTTGTTTTTTGTTCCCCTGTCATCCTTTGCTCATTATTTCATGTGACGGATGCTCTTTGTCTTCCTTTTCCTGTTTTTGTTTGGCAACTTCGTGTGGTCTGTTGTTTTCCTGTCCTTGTTGTTCTGTTTCTTGTTTTGGAGTTTGGTGATACCGATGTTTGATCCAGTAGTGACACAGATAGTACTACTGATAGTATTGGCAATGATAATGGCTCTGATAGCTAATTACAATTATAGTATCTAGAATACTGTATCAACATATGGGCGGGCAGCCTGACTCAATGATATTAAGTTTGAAGTGACTATGTGATTGTATGACATGTGCAGCCTCAAATCACATGATGAGTAATGTGGTTGAATTCAATTACGATCAAGCACTTTCATACTACCACCATATACAACTAACTTTCAGCTTCAAGTTATCACTGTCTTTTCTCCACCAGTCACTCCTGTATTCCCACTCCTCCTCTGATTTTTTATCATCTGTTTCTCCATCAGTAGATCCAGAAGCTGAGTATACCTCATCTGAGGGATGACCTGCTCCAGTTTGATGGGGTGCACAATGAATGGGCTTGCCTGCAGTTCCATAGTACTGTCTGATGATATCAGGATGGATTCCTTCACAATCATCGGCATATAGCCCATGTTCAAGCTGACCCATAAGCCTCATATCCTAAAATTCTTTATTTAGCTGGTTGTGTCTGAGATATTGGACAACATACATTTGGGCTCTGATCATGTCCCTCTCCTGAGATAGGGTGTGCATTCCATTCAGCTTGAAATGTGTGGCAGTCAGACTTGGTCTCCTTGAGGAAAAGCTCATGGAGTAGCTAAAGATGCTGAGCATTAGACACATCTAGTCCATGAAGCCTCTCAAGCCGATAGAAAAATGCATGCCACATGCAGACCAATTGAGTGCCGACCTAATGAGGAGCAGATTTTAACTCAACCGATGTAAGCAATGAATATGTGTTTACTTATGATCCCCACATAAAGCTTGCATGGTTAGGCCCTCTAGTCATGATCATATAAACTAATACCTTTTTATTTTCTCCACCTCTATCTCCTCGCACTCTTGACGGTGTACCATAGATAGTGATAGCATTTAAGAACACCCTAAGCACTGTGGATGCACTGTTGCTTGTGCTGGGATGAATGGCGACCATCTGATTGAAGTTAATAAACATCAGATATAAGAAGTTAGTGGAGAATAATAGCATACTGTTCGGCAATACCCATCAATGATACCATGAATTACAATGCCTCAACAAATTAGTTTATGGTGCCCATCCATGTGCCACAGAGCATTTGGCCGGGAAACCTTATACTGGTGTTGTTGAATCATAGTACACTGACAGAGAACAGTTCCCAAGGGATCAACACAGTGGATAGAGGCAGTAATCTGCCTCTGCTGTACCCGCAAGCCCAGCTGTCGCAAATGGCCAGTAAGATAGCGAACTCCAGAATTTGGTTTCATCTGGCAAAATTCTCGCACAGTGTGATCCAGATCTACATCCGAGATTGGGCTATACTTATAGCTAACATTGTTCTGCTTCAAGTAGGAGCACAAAGTATTACAATGGATGCCTATGACCAGTGCAAGTTTGGTTTGTTGTAGATGACAGTTAGAAGAGGCAAATTCATACAACAACTGGACATCTGGCACTTTACGGGGTCTCCCTGGTTTGCCAGTGTATTCAACAGTGATTGGCTGAGGGACTGAAATATTTGATGTTTCACTGGCAATAGACTAGGTATTAGAACTACTGTAATCAATATGGTAGGCTTACCCTCCTTGTGCTGTTGTTTTAGCCTGCTGCAGCTGCTTCAGTAGCACCCCAAGTTTAGCTGTAACCTGGAGGACCCATGACATAGGGATGCCCTCTACTGCAGAAGAGTCTTCCAGTGCACATAGTAGTTGTATAGCATTATTGGCGATAGCCTCAGCATAAAAACGTATGCGGTGCAGTTCGCTGCAAGTCTGGAGTGCCTGAGATGCATGGTGGTAGATATAGAATAAAGTGTCATGGGCTTGATGCAGATGATCTGGCCAGACACCTGAGTCATTGATAGGCTGTGGTAATGAAGGCAGATCCATCGTAGCTTGAGTTATCTCAATGCAGTGCTTTGACTGGTATTTGTTATGTAAACATACAAGTGTTTACTGTTGTTGTTTCATCGTGCAAGCCACAGTGAGTGTCAGATATGAACACAACATAAACCTCATCTGACCTTTATACAAGCCCATCAAATACTACTATCCAAAGCTCTTTCCCACCATGGATATATATCACAGATTGGCTCCCCAGAGGCATAGCGAGTTTTGGTTTGAAGATGGAAACATTGTCTTTCATGTAAGTCCTACTATGAATGTCTTGTGACCATTGCTTAATTTCTAGTTGGTTTCTGAATCACTCCTACTGTAGGCTAGCGATACCTTATTTTGTGTACATTGGGGTGTACTTGTTTGCCACTCCCCTGCTTTGGAAGGAATTTTGGCTATGCCATCAGGTTATGATACCGATAGTACAGAGCAACTTCCTATCGTTCTGCATCAGATCTCTGAGCAGGATTTCACACATTTTCTCAACTGGGTGTACCACATGTATATATATCTATGATGTATTGGCATGTGATTGGTTAACTGGTATGTTCTAGTAGCTCAGTTCCCCCACCACCCGAGGAACAATTTCTTGTCGCTATCCTTAAGGTCTCGCACCTGTGGATGATAAGCAATAGCATCAAGTTTGCAATTGATGGACTAGAAAACCTCATTCTGCAGCCAACTCGCTGACTAGAGCTTGCACAATTATATTCCATACCCCAGTGAATTGCTCCAGCAATTCGCCAGATCATTTCACAGTCGCTCACAAACACTACTGATACTGAGGCTGCACAGATGGGGTTCAAAGTATATACAATTATTGCAAGGGCAAAAGAGATGATGGAGTGAGAACGTCGGGCATTGGCTGCTTACCCACCCTCACTCCTTGTTTCACCATCTTTCAGCTGCTCAACTTGCTTGCATAGCAGGTGTAAGGAGGGACGGTCAGGATTCTGGTGGAAGAAAGTGGCTCATGTGATCCTCCACCCAACAAACCCACTCTCACTGACACAGACTCTCCAATTTGTCATTGAGGCTCAATTGCCTGATGGTATGAATATTGCATGTAAGCAAGCTATGGTTGATGTGATGATAGAATTAGATGGACTTGAGGTTGAGGAGAGAATTATCGAGGGAGTTATAAGAGCAGTCACTTCGTATTTCAGTTCTCTTTAATATATTTCCAATAGGCTGAGTTTGCTATGGTTGTGCCATGAGAAAATGAATTGGGCTTAAGGTTGAGGAGAGAATTGTTAAGAGAGTCGAGTTTTACATGAGCTAAGATTGTGTTTCAAAAAATAAAGCAATCATAAAAACAAAATAAGCAATAAGTAAGGAGAATAAGATCTAAAGTGAACAACATGATAATCATAATTAATTGTGGCAATGAGGGGAGTTGAATGGCAGAGCAGCTTCCTGGCTAAATCCTGCACAGCAATGCAACAGGGACCAAGTTACCACAACACTATCCAGCTGATAATATAAAAGGAGGTAATGAGTATATATTACCCTAAAAGTGCCAAAATTGCGAAAATGTCACACAATCAATTTTCACTTCTGCTGGCCACTACACTTTTCAACCACCACCATGCCCCCTAAATCAACAAATCCTGATCGTCTGAGGCAATGTAAGTAATATCTTGCTATTATTGTCTAGGTTAACATACTGGTACTGCATAGACTTTGAGCATCTAGCTGGAAACATGTGCTTCATGCATGCACTTCAGATAAGATTAGATCTTGATAAGAAGCTTCTCACTTTTGGGAGTGACCCAGGCCTCGCAAACTCTGTAAGCCTATTTCTATTGCAATATCTATGCTACTTCTGACAATTTATGTATGTAGGCTAGTCATTTGCAGCTCCTGGCTACCAGGAATGCTAGATTGGTGCCAGAATCTCTTAAGGAGGCTCTTAGGGGTTATTTTCTGCAGAACCATAGGAGGAAGAATATAGCATGCTCTAAGAAATGAACCATTGTAAGTCTGCTCTCTGATACTACTAAATTACTCTACCACTTAGTATACTTGACAGGTATAGGCCCTTGGCCTACATAGCACCCCACTGACAGCCCAGTCTCTTGCAGCCACTGGTATGGTCAAAGTGGTCATTCGTGACTGCTCTGACGACACTAACTTTAAGCAGGGCACACTTTTGGTGGACTGTGGCAATGAGGACCTGGTTGACAGTGGAGCTGCTGTCCTTTCTGTTCCTGTTGACAAATCATGGTATGTGATTGAACCAGATGAAAGCATTATCTTCATCGATTCTGAAGGTATGATCAGTCTTTCTGTATTATACATGCAGCTAATGTAATATATAGGATCTGTTGCACTTGCTGTGCTCCATGGCAAGTGTAGCCAACATCCTGACCTGTTGACTTATGTCAATACTGTCATTGATGAGGCTGTCAATGACCACAAGGGCATCAGGGTAAGTTTTTTCTCATCTCAGTTCGATATATATTTCTAATGGGCTGGACAGCCTACCCATGGAGGGGATCTGATACAGTTTGGCCAGAATGCAGGTCCCTGTCATGCACGTGTCTTTGGTCTAGTGAATAACCTTACCAGTAAGAAGCTGTCAATGACTGCAAGGCAGAAGAAGGACACTCATGCTTTGGGAATTTTGGCTTTGAGCTGGAATTTGCTGGTAGCTAGTCTTCCTGCTGAGGTTAGTATATCATGTATCAAGGCAATCCATGATGCAGGCCTGCCATCTATGACCATAAAAGGCGATAACTCAGGTGAGTGTCTTACATATTTTCTTTGTGCTCTTATATATGATATCTAGACTCCGGGTATACTCTGGACTTACCTGATGGTCCTCTCTGCTTTCCCTCTGAGGGATATATGTCACAAAACTATGAGTCATAAGTGGGTTGCATCTAACTAGTAAGGTAGACACCTTGCGAAACCAACGAACCTCACGTGATATGACATGAGTGTGACACTGGAAGATAAGTTGTTGCCAAACATGCCGAACAACAGTGGTAACTCAATAGTAGGTACTGGCAGTAGAAGAAGTGTAAGTAGTAAGTAGTATGTAGCACTATGTGCAGGGAATATATATTAGTTTGAGAATTCAAGGATTTAGTGACTATTCGAGGGATCATTGTCAAACTCTTTCATTATGCTCTCGGGAAGAACACAATGCCCTCGATACTTTTTAATTGCCCATGTGGCCTGTGTTCTATCAAGGCCCTTTTGTCAATTTTTTTTGACCAAGTATTTAAAGCCCATATACTGTGGGCACATTTCCATCGTCCCATTGTGCCGTCTGCTGCCAGTGCCAGCCTGTCAAGTTGTGCCGGCGGATGCTAACATGCAGAGTTGCGGTATTTCATTCACCATACTATTCTCAATTCCAGTATTTTTTTAATTACTATCTCATTTTTTCACGCAGTGCAGTTCTGAAACTGCTGTGTTGACCACATTAACACTGTTTGTCTGATTGCAATACAGAATATTTCTACGTCCCGTCGTCGGATTGTAATTGATTTTCTGAGGCCTTGTCATGATAAAGTCACTTAAGTCATGTGAGGTTCATTGGTTTCGCAAGGTGTCTACCTTAGTACTGCTTTCTGATGTCTCACCTAGCCCCATTCACACAGACCAACTCTATGCTCCATATGCAATGAACTGGGTTACTCTTCACAGTATTGTGGATCCAGATCAATGCCAACTTCATGGTGACCATAGTTCTGGTGGAAACTATGTCGATGTCTCACTTAGGGTGGTGGTAAAATGTGCCACTGACACAGTCATGGTAATGTGGTCTCTCATTGCTACTCCACACTTAATTTTTGCTGACAATATGTGTGACAGAGCATGCAACCCAAGTTCAAGCATGGTACAACTCTTGCTCGAGAGGGTGTCTGCAGACAAGGAACTGCAATCAATTTCTCAAGACATATCAAAAAGGCTTTTGATGAGGCGATTGCAATTGAAGGTGATGTAAAAGCAAAGGTAACTCAACTTAGTACAGAGGAGAAAAAGTGATATTATGGATTGTTCCAAGCAGTCTAGTATACACAAGTCTATATAAAAGTCTACAAGTCTACAATCTGAACTGTTGGTGTGACACTTTTGTTTTCGGGGCGACATGATATAATTTTGGGGCAACACAATATAGTTTTTGGGGCAACACACAATTTCCTTTTTGGGGTGACACATTTTATTTTGGGGTGTCACACATTTTATTTTGGGGAGGCACACATAATATTTGTGCAGATTCAACAGCATACAGATGTGCCTGCAGTGCTAAATGAATGCCATGCACATGTCATACTGTGGCACTTGGCCCAGATACACTGTAGATAGTAGTTCCAATGAAAATCACTGGAAAATGCGCTGATGCTGATTGTTTCAGAGTAACTTCCACTGAAATCACATGCAGTTAATTTGATTGGAGCACTGATTTTGAATTTCAGTGGAAAATCCACTGAATCGGAATTCGGCACCATACTCCTGAGTTTCAGACCATTATCATATGATTTCACCCAATGAATTTCACTGGAACTACTATCCACAGTGGATAGTTACTAGTGGCATTTGAAGTAAGATTTGTAAGGCTGTGAAAATGTTGGTGAATTCTTTCAGACTCTACAGAACGTTCGGCAGACCCAATCGGAGTCTGAAATCCAACTTTGATGTTAAGCATACAAGATACCTGCAGAATGCCCACAACCTTTATGGCATTCACTACAAGTCAAAGCGCACACCAAGATCACTTACAATCCACTGATGTCCACTGAGAGACCTCCACATGGTGGTAGAGGGAGGGGGTCTGTAAATCGCAGTATGAGAGGATTGGAGGGAGGGCTGATCTAGCCAATACCCCCCAAACCACCCCTACCTCTACTGCTGTCCATGATGATGCCCCTACTTCCAGGGTTTTGATTAGATGGGACTCTGGATGTACCAATACCCTTGTCCAATTCCTCAACACCCACCCTGCCCACTGCCGTGTACTATTTAATGAATCAAAGAAGGCCCGTGATCCTACCATCAATGAGCCCTCTCCTTCTGGCAACAAGAGCAAAATATGGGCGGATATCGCTCAACAGGTGTTCAAGAATGATGCAGAGTATGGGAGTATGTACGCTGAGGAGAAGAATAAATTTATGCAGGCAGTGAGCAACTGCCTTTCCTAGTGCGCACCTTTCCCCCTCTCATATGCATTAACTAACCACCGGATATTTGTCTTAGGACCAAATATAAAAGTATCACAGCCACTTCAAGCAGACTGGGGCTGGTGTTAACCCCCTGGATGCTAGCAGTGCAAAAAACTTGTGAGGTGCATTTTTTTGTTTAAATTTATGAAACTAACTATAAGATATTACAGAGCAAGTCTTGCTGGAGTTCCCATGGTTAGACATGCTAGATGGTCTCTGGAAAGACAACCCGGCATACACGCCGACAATGATTATGTCTGTGCCGGGGTTAGACCATGCAAGTGGCATGGCCGCCCTTACTGCTGGGAAGGGCAAGGGCCAACAAACTGTGCCCCCCCCTCCTGTTCCTTCTTACATTAATGGGGACTCTGCAGAGATCCCTGATGTCTTCCTCGACAATATCCCCGGCCCAGTTGCCCAAGGGAAGGGGAAGGAGAAAGCCCCTGCCATCCCTGATTTTGATGATGATGAACCAATGGACTTTGTGGACTCTTCCCCACACCCTAATGATGCCGACACTCACAACATCCCCTACAATGAATCCTCTACCTTTGGTCATTGTCCTACCCACCATCCTATCATCAAAGACACCATAGATGATCAGTCGTGGCAGGAGTTTGAGGAGCCACAAGATGAAGTTCTTGAACTCGATGGTGAGGAAGATGGGTGCACCATCCATCATTTGACTAAACACCCTTGCCCATCCCCCTCACCACCTCATACACATGCACCCGATGTGAAAGAAAAATAGATGCTAGGCTGCGATAGCACTAGTACTATTAATCCTGAAGGGTGTGAGAATAATATTTGACCTGAGAGGACTGCTATTGAAGCACTTCCTTCAAATAAGCAAGGGAAGTGATAGCACAAAGGGCTTATAATCTATACAACTTAGACACAAAGAGCAGCTTAATAGTGCTTGATCAGTAAGATGTGAAAAGGCAAATAGCAAAACCAAGGATAGCACTTGTTCAAGCGAGCGCTAAGGAAATTGCGCTATAAGAGTTAGCACAATTGAAGGATCAGGGAGTCGTGACTATTGAGCGAGTGCACATTGAGTCGCACAAAACTGTGTTGGGATGAAAGTGTGAGTAAGACTAGATGCCAGCAAAGGAAAGAACAAGGTAGCGACTAAATGTAGCACAACTACTGACAGCGGTTCAGTCTTGCATTCAGACTAGTAATACCAAGGGAGAATTAGTGACTGTAAATTCAGAGCGGTTGAATGTCGCAATCAAGAGTAATGAGCAAGAATAGATCGATTACACAAAACTGAGATATAACACTAAGTGACTACTCTATCCTGCAGAAGTTCAGGGAAGGGGAAGTAAGTAAACTGTATGTTCTGCGGGGTATTTTATCATGGCATGTGAGGGCTCAGGATACATAGGTGAGGATAGTAGCAAGTCAAGCAAATGTGCACTGAGACCAAAGGAAATAAGACATGCTATGCTGTGGAACACGAGAATACATGTAATAAGACCTGCGACTAGTAAGTAGCGACAAGCAATGAGAGAAAATGCACCAGTGGAGATAGGTGGAGATAGGTAGGACATGGGAAGATGAGGTACCCGGAAGTCGGACCAAACTAGCGATAGTGCATGTCACATTAACAATGTGTCGGTTTCCAAGTGTGTGCTAAGACCTAAGTGAGAGAATCTGTGTAGGGCACATGAATCACGCTAGTGCCTGTGCAAGCCCAGTGGAAATATGCTTGTCACACTGACATTCCAGCATTACCCTCCCGCAGAAAATTCTAATCACACACTGATTGCGCCATCAATTGTGGTGTTCTCCGCTCGTCAAAACTGCCTTCGTCTACCACATTGTCATCATCTTTGTCACTGTGCACGCGCACTACATTATCCACATCATCACCCTCAGCATCACGCACTTCATCCATCTGCAAGCTGAGCATCGCCACCTGTGGAACATTGCAAAAATCTGGTCTCTTGAAGTGCATGGATTCCGATATGGAGGATGTTCAAGGACAGGTGAAATCACTTATTGATGGCATGAGCTACATCTACACTGTGAAGGCTGCTGCCTCAGAGTACAAGATTGCCAAGGTAAATGCTAACCATCACCAATGTGACATAGAATTTCAACGCGAGCAGGCCGACAAGGAGTCGGGTGAGGCTGCCGTTGTCCCCCAGCGTGTCCAAGAGGCAAAGGTCCTTGAGATTCAAGTTCTCGAGGCCCAAGCCAGGGTTCAGGCTGAGAAAAAAGCCGCTCTCCAGCTCAAGATTGAGCTTCTGAAGCTGAAGGGGGGCACAGCATCTGGTTAGCGTTCATTATCGTCATCATTTTGTTTGTGCTTTGTGTTTCATGTTGGATGTAGCCATCTGTCCTTGTTGTTTTGAACATTTCATGTATCACTCTTGCAGTCTCTCATATATGCCTACATGCCATATATATGTATATATGTTTTATGTGCCTCCTATGTTTCTTTATCAATGCAATACACTTGTCTTCTCTTGTCTTTTCTTGGATCCTGTTAAGTCCCCCTATCTTAATAAAAGCTCCATCAACCTTGCATGAGCTGCATGGCCAGGGGTACCATAATATGAAGTATCTCCTACCAGATCCACATCAGAGTCTCCTGGTTCTGGGGGGGATAAGGTCTGATCCCTGATCATGAAGGGCCCAATCATTAGTACTGCCAGAGTCACCAAAGATGCCACGATGCTCTTCAAACCGAATGACCATATTATAAAGGATTATGCAACACATGACCCAGTAGGATGTGTACTGAAGGTCAGTTTCATTTTGCATTGGGTGTCGAAGCTTTCGAAGAGATTGGAAGCAGCCCTTGAGAGCAGCAAATGTGTGCTCTACCCGCACATGGACCTAAGTATAAATATATATATATAGATGAGGAAAAATAAAATAATACACATACTTTAGAAAGGGTGGTGTTGAAATCCTTCTGGTCACTGATTAAGGCCCCATTAGAAGGTTTCTTGAAAGGGGGAATACACCAGGTCTCTAGGGGGTCAGCACTATCTGCCCAAATCCAATGGTTATTCCCAAGAAGTGTTGCATGATTTTGGAAAATGTGAGTAGACTGGAACACAAATGCATCATGTGCACTGCCAGTGTGGCCAATAGAATAATCTGCAATAATGAGATTATGAGGCATGATGACTGCCTAAATAATTTTTAATCAGAGAACCAAGTGTCAAATAAATAGATAAAATACCTGGCAGTTGAGGGAGTATTGTGACTTCCTGCTATAAAATGATTCTCCATAGTGACCTGGCTTTTGGTGAAGATTGAATAATGACCCACCAACTGCCAGAATATCATTCTGCCAATCTGGGCAGGACTTGGACTGAACATAGCAATGGGTACGTGCAGCATTATTAGAGTCAAGAGTGGGGAATGTAATAAAAGCATCATGCTGTGCAAGTAAGGCAGTCATAACATGATTAGTGCAGTTTGTGACAGATCCAACACTAACACCTGCCCACTGGCAGATATCCTGGTTTGAAGCTGCATTGCCATAGTGGCCAGCACAATTAAGAAAGATGGCAAGTTACACAGCAATAGGAAGTTGGGGATTATTTGACTGATTATGGAAGATAGGATGGTCATCAATCTGAGCGAGGATATCATCAAAAATGTCAGGATTGACACATAGCTTCATGCA
>MU178024.1:3711-73814 GCA_016695465.1 Suillus americanus | reverse complement strand
TGGACAAGTTCGACAGTTCAAGTCGACTTTCAATCAGCGCTTCGGTTCTCCTGAAGGGCATAAGCTCACGTGTTCTGACTCTTTCACTGGCAAGTTGGCAACCGCCACCAAGATGGGCTCGTCGAGAACGATTTCCAGCGAACTTCATCATCGTGACAGGACAGAAATCAATGCTTTAGCTACTGTCAACATCCCAGCGCCTACATTCATACCATTTTTACCTATGTGGCGTATGAACGTTTGAACTTCAGTAGCAACTCAACGTTCAACGTTCAACCTCCGTCGGGGTAAAATCAAATTAGCAACGCGCTGAACCGTGAACGCAACCAACTCTGCGTGACACGTGACAGTTGCCTCCCTACCAGTAAGGAACACGAGTATAAAGCGAACCAGCAAGCAGTGAAGTCAACTCTGACTTGACCGAAACACCCATTTTGTCCTTCTGCCCGCCTGTCGTTGTCTTTGTAAGTGACGATTTTGGAATCTGATTGATGAAAGCTGAGACAATGCTGCACTTGGTAGCAATTCTGGAGCATGGCTCCATCCGCCACTAAAACGAAAGAAACAGCAGCAAAAACGCCTCACCAGAAATTTAAAGGACACACTGATCCTGTCTGGGGCGTCACACACCTGCCAGGTGGACAGCGGATCATCACATGTTCATCGGATGGCTCGCTGCGGGTATGGAACTTGAAGAGCGGGAAACAGATAGGAGAAGACTGGAGAGACGAAGGAAGTCGAGTGTGGACCATCGCGTTGTCTCCGGATGGGAAGACAGTGGTTAACGGGAGTGATGATGGCGCCGTGAGGTTGTGGGACATCGACACATGCAAGGTCATCGCTAAATGGACGGGGCACACAACGGAAGTGGGGTCTGTCTGCTGGAGTCGAGATGGTCAGAGAGTGTTAAGCGGGTCTGTTGATGGGACTGCAAGACAATGGGACGTGGAAAGCGGAGAGACTATCCTCGAGCTGAAGGAGACTGGGCATAGTCAAGTATGGGCAATCATTTATTCACCAGATATGACCTTGATTGCGACTGGTGGATGGGACGGGCCCCAGGCTGGAAAATACGAATCCTCGGTTCAAATCTGGGATGCAGAGACAGGCAAGCCTGTTGCAACTCTGAAAGGACACACAAACGCAGTGCGCTGCCTTGCTTGGACCAAGGACGGAAAAACGCTTATTTCTGGGTCTGCTGATCGTTCCATTAGGACATGGAATACAACCAAGTGGGAGCAAACCGCGGTTCTGGATGAGCACACTTCTGCTGTTTTCGCCATTGCAATATCTCCGAATGGCCGTGTCCTCGCAAGCGCATTACAGGACAAGACAGCACGATTATGGAACCTCGATAATGGACAGCCCATCAGTTCACCATTCCAGCACGCAGAGCCAGTGAACTGCGTGTCGTTTTCCTCGGATGGAAAGCTACTAGCAACTGGCTGCGAGGACGGAGACGCGTACACATGGGATGTTGCTACGATTGTTAAAGAATCCGGCCTCGACAACCTTCTTTCGCATTCAAAGGTGAGTTGATAATCTCATTGTATTACACTCTCACAACTGAACGCACTTTGCCAGGTCAACAAGTCGGTACTCCATGTACGTGACATGTTCATGAAAAAATATCACTTTTTTCAACATATACACTTTAGACTAATGCTACACGTCCGCCGGTCCAGCGACGTCCGCCTGCTTATCGAGTACCCCAAGGTTTTTTCGATGGAGTCCCACCCGCTGATGTACGTCATGACTATTACTTCGATTTTGTTTTCCTGACCTCCATGTTAGTCCTCTGCACGAAGCCGTCCCCGTTCCTCGGCACCACCAGGCAGCACGTTTCTCAGCCGTTTATTCCACCGCACACCCTCCGATGCCCACGATACGTCTCCGACCTCTCTTCTCGACTGGACCCGAAATATTTTGAAACCGCGCAGGCGAAGCGGTGAAGACATCGAGTTGCAAGGGTGCAGCCCTGCAGATGTCGAAGTTCCGTCTGCGAGGGGCAAACCTGTAAGTTATTTCTGCTTCTCGGACGTTCAACTCCACCTAACTCCACGTAGAGAAATGCTTCAGCGAGGGAGGTTGCGCTAGCGAAACAAAGACAGAAAACGAAACCATTGCACTCGAAGAACTCTACTGCGGGCAGCTCACAGCCTCCCAAGCCCAATGTCGCTAAACCATCTTCGCAACTGCGGTCTTCGTCACCCAACACACCTGCCACTGGCGATGCTACGACAGCTACAACTTCAACATCCTCACGCCCAGATGCAACGATAAGAAAAGCTGGGCTCTGGACTCGCTTCTGGCTTTTTCTCGGTTGTCTCTCTCCTGAATATACGGATGATCGTCATTAGATTTTATCATCCTTCACGAGTCGCATGCCTTTACATCTCTCGACGGACTCTGGTTGATGTGCTCTACCTAGTCGTCCCACTCCTTCTGATGTATTTCCAACCGTCCTTTATGTACGATACCGATGCTAGACACCTCACCACCTCCATCTACACTGTACTCTGCTCATACATTTTCCTGCAACTGAAACCCTGTCTTCGGACGGATGTGTCGCAAGTAGCGTGATACCAGTCGTCGAAACCGGTGACCGAAGGATTCGAGGGTGACGATGCATGCAGCACTCACTTCCCTCACGCACATCACGATATCCTCATCGTCATTGACTATGCCACACTCCAAACTCACTCTTTGCCGCTCTCCTAGAATCCGGCACGCTCTGCTTTGCCTCCTCGTCCGTATGTGTACAATCAAGTGCCTTCTCCGCACAAACACTGGTGTTTTTCAATCGAACACCTTCTGGAAATAAATTCGGCGATCGTGCATTTCGCAGATTAAATCCTCTTCTCCCACATCAGACACAGGGGAACTCTCTGTTGCAAGAGTCAAGCTCTCATCGTTCGTAGAGGGAAAGTTGTTTGTCCTCCATGAGACATGGACGACCTTTGCGAAGTGCGTGCGTCACGGTTGTCAAGACACAATATGCGGTCATTACATGGTGCTGACTTCTTTAACTAACAAGAACAACGATTTATGCACATTCGCCTGCATAACGGATCTGACGGGTCTGGGATTTGCAACTTATTCCGTCACACGTGAGTGTTTTGCACTAGGGTGCTGTCCTGTACAGACTTGCTTTTTTCTGATTAGTATTCATATGTTGGTCGAGTGATTGTCACGCCAGCAGTAAGTACTAATCGAAGGTATCCGTCCATTGTGCACAATTTCATTGTTGTTGTTTTCTATCAACACTAACACTTCACACCAGATCCCAATCAAAGGCGTTTGGCCTACGGTCCCCATGCACAATACCGTCAGCTTCACTGACATGTGTCACAGATACTTTTTTCTGATGGCGACAAAGAAACTATGTCGGTCTTCCTTTTTCAAGTACAGTTCATAATACACTACTAAGTTCTAGAGTTCTCCCACTCAGGGCGCCGCTCGGGCCGAGCCAAAGCAAGGCTGAGCTGTCATTATATTTTCGAGGCCCAAGCCAGTCTCTTGGCCATCGAGTTACTTGGAACAGCGGGCAGCCAAGATGACCCTTGAGGATCTTTTAAAGTGCGTCATCTTCGTTTTGCCTCCTCTAACTCCAACAAACTATCATCTGCATTTCATGACGAGGGCATAGTACGTCTATGAACTTACAATAGATGTATTGTATCATGCTGGTGAACACATGCCCTGTTATTACACATGCTGATCCGTATGGTGATTTGTGATTCCACTATCGATGCACAACCCAGGATGCAACTTACATCGTAGCACTGAGCTGCACATTAGATCACCACGCACATTTTGCGACAAAATATCAACAAACCTCGTCGTTCGGAACTACAAACTGTAAGGTGCGATGACGGTATTGTGAGAACAAACCGAGGACTTCTATATGTTGCGGTACTCGAAGGCTGGGAGCCCAGTCTCCGAGGACTCGATAAATGTGCGGGTGGCTCCAGGAAGTTGTCCTTGCGATGCCTTTAAGACTTCCACATTGTCCAAGCTCCAAGACTTTGCCGGATACCTACAGCATCAATTCCGTCAAAACATGAGACTCGGAGAACAATAGGGTTGTTTCGGAACGCAGCATTGGTAACATCTAGATGCTCGTTTGTCACGTCCCACAAGTTAACCCGGCCCTATTGCAAAAGTTCGATTACTATCCAGGGTTAATGGATATCTGACATCATCTCCAGCGTGAAACATAAGACCTCAAACGACAAAAACAAACTCAAGGACGCAGTACGTGTTTCCCTTATCTCATTTACATAGTGACGATCAGTGATCAGATCGATCAGGTACCACCGTTACTCATACCCAAATCTCGACGTCCGAAACAGAGCCTGTCTGTCCAGAATCGCAGTGACCAACATCCCATCTTGATCACCAAGCGGAATATGAGCTGGGAGAGAAGAATGAAGTGCGCGGCAGAAAATGTTCCTTAACCATTTGTCCGTAAACTGCCACTGATCTGACGTGCGTGCAGGAGACAACACCAAGCGGTGAACTTGAGAGAATGTTCCAGAGCCGATTAGATAACAGGTGCTAGCATATATGCAACCCAACTCACAGCAATACTAATTCATCGTCACATTCAACAACAGCTGACCGTGACATTGAGAACGCATGAGAACACTTCGCAGCGAACGGCCTCTCATCTTCCGTAGTGGTTGAGAAGTAGGTAATCATAGATGGAGGCTGCATGGAATGTGATCCTGTGGCGCTCGGGCGCTTCAGCTGCACAGCCTATGCTGTATAAGCTATGAAATGAACATGAGGATACAGCATGTACAATAACGTACCAAGAAGCAGTGTATTCAACTTCGACTTGACCCAAACGACCACTATTCCCTGTTGCCCGCCCATCGCTTCTGAGAGACCTCTTCGTAAGTCATGATTTTGAAATTTGACGGACGAAAGCTAAAATAGCGCTGTACTCTGTAGTGGGAATTCTAAAGCATGACTTCACCAACAGCTAAAACGAAAGAAACATCAGCGATAACGCCTCGCCAGAAATTTGAAGGACACACTGATCATGTCTGGGGCGTCATACACCTGCCAGGCGGACAACAGATCATGACTTGTTCACACGACGGCTCACTGCGAGTATGGAACTTGAAGAGCGGAAAACAGATAGGGAAAGACTGGAGAGACGAAGAAAGTAAAGTGAAGTGTGAAGCGTTGTCTTCTGACGGGAAGAAAGTGGTTAGCGGGGAACAGACAAGAAAAGACCGGCGAGACGAAGAAATTGAAGTGCCGAATATAGCGTTGTCTCCGGACAGGAAGAAAGTGGTTAGCGGGAGTGGGAATGGTGCAGTGAGGTTGTGGGACATTGACACATGTAAGGTCATCGCTAAATGGACGGGGCACAGAGGCACAGTGGCGTCTGTCTGCTGGAGTCGAGATGGTCAGAGAGTGTTAAGCGGATCTGACGATGGGACTGCAAGGCAATGGGTCGTGGAAAGTGGGGACGAGGAAAGCGAAGAAACCATACTTGCATCAATCAAGACAGGACACGATCAAGTGTGGGCAGTCGTCTATTCACCAGATATGACCTTGATTGCGACTGGTGGATGGGACGGAGAACCCGAGTGCTCAATTCAAATCTGGGATGCAAAGACAGGCAAGCTTGTTGCAACTCTCAAAGGACACACGGAGGCAGTGGCTTGCCTGGCTTGGACCAAGGACGGAAAAACACTTATCTCCGGGTCATTCGATTACTCGATTAGGACATGGAACACAACCAAGTGGGAGCAAACCGCGGTTCTGGATGAGCACACTAACGCTGTCTTGGCCATCGCAATATCTCCAAATGGTCGCATCCTCGCAAGTGCATCGTTCGACAAAACAGCGCGATTGTGGAACCTCGACAATGGACAACCCATTAGTTCACCCCTCCCGCACGCAGAATCAGTTGATTCCGTATCGTTTTCAGAAAATGGAAAGCTACTAGCCACAGGCTGCCGCGACGAGAACGCGTACTTATGGGATGTTGTTGCGATTGTTAGAGGAGCCGGCCTCGACGAACTCCTTTCGGATTCAAAGGCGAGTTGACAGGCACTGTGTCTCATTCTCACAACTGAACACACTCCGCCAGGCCAACAAGTCCGCACTCCATGTACGTAACACCTTCGTTCAATCATCTCGTTGTGCTCAACATATATACTATAGGTTAATGCTACACGACCTCCGGTCCAGCAACGCCCGCCTGCCGGTCGTGTACCCCATGGTTTCTTCGATGGAGTCCCACCAGCTCATGTACGTCATCACGATCACTTTCAGTATTATTCTGACCTCCGCGGTTTCAGTCCTCAGCACCGCAAGAAGCCTCACTTCTCAGGCGTTTATTTCACCGCAGCCCCTCCAGTGCCCAGGATACATCACCGTCCTCACCTCTCGACTGGGCTCGAAACCTTTTCAAACAGCGCAAACCAAGTGGTGAAGAAATTGAGTTGCCAAGGCGCAGTTCTGCAGTTGTCGAGGTTCCATATGCGAAGGGCAAACGTGTATGTTATTTCTACTTCTCAGACATTCAACTCGACCTGATATCACATAGAGAAACGCTTCAAAGAGGGAGGTTGAGGTAGCGAAACAGAAACAGAAAATGAAAGCATTGCACTCGAAGAACTCTACTGCGGGTAGCTCACAGCCTCCCAAGCCCAATGTCACCCAGTCATCTTTGCAACCACAGGCTTCGTCGTCCACCACACCTGCTGCCGGTGGCGCTACCACAGCTACAACATCAACACCGCCGTCACGCCGTCATGCAACTATAAAAGATGCCGGACTCTGGACTCGCTTCTGGCTCTTTCTCGGTTGTCTCTCTCCTGAATATACGGACGATCATCATTAGATCTTCTCATCCTTCACGAGTCGCATGCTTTTACATCTCTCGACGTGACTCTGGTTGATTTGCTCTACCTACTCGTCCCACGTATTTCGGACCATCCTTTATGTTCGATATGGATACCAGACACCTCGCCACCTCCGTCTGCAATGTATACTACCCACACATTCTTCTGCAGCTGAATACCTGCCGTTGCAACTTGTGACGAACGTGTACAAAAGTTCCACCCCAACATAGCGTCAACATTTTAACCGTTGCATGACAATCTAATACAGGAGCAGAAAAGACTCGTCTGTAGTCAGGCTCGATCAACGCCGACACTAAAGCGTCAAATGACAGGTGTTGACGGCACCATCGAACCTAGCGTGATGTCAATCGTTGAAACCGACACCGAAGATGAAGATGGATTCGAGAATCAAGAAGTACTAGATATTGGGAACGGAGACCAGAGCACTTACTTCGTCACCTGTCCGGCTAGATAAAAGCGAAAATGGTGTTATCACAAACAAATGATCATCTGATATCAGCATTCATTAACATTAGTGTGTGGTGGTGTTGTAAAACAAACAAAAATCAAATGCTATTTCGTCGCATCCCCTACCGAATCTCACTACGAGCTCACAGCCCCACTCAACTCCTCCCACTCCCCACTCGTCAATCCAAAATTCGACTCCTCTCCTTGCGTCGTAGTAATGCCTCCTAAGAACACCGAAAGACTGCGTTTCTGCACATCTGAGAAAGCACCGTTGCAGCTTGTTGCGAACGTATATAAAATCCTAGTTCCATCCCAGCGTCAACAACCCATGCCAATTTCATACGGGAGTGAAAGGAGTGTGGAGGGATCAGGATCGGACCCACCTAACAACATTCTCCTGATATTCTTCATCCTTTTCCACCTCACCATCAACACCAAACGGGACAGGTTCAATCAAGGCTGATATCAACGCATCGAGCAAAGACAAGGACCCCTCCTCTCCCTCCTCCTGAATTGCAGCGAGTGTAAGAGCAGACGTAGAGACGGACGACGGATCAGAGAGCATCGACGCATGGGAATTTGCGTGGATTTGCGGTGGTGCGGTTTCTGAGGTTGGGAGGTTTATGTTTGGTTGGAGGTTAACCTGTGAGGAGGAGGTTGGGAGGAGTAATGTGTTGAGTAGGAATGTTGTTTTTCTGCGGACGCGGATTTCTGAGTCTATTCATGTATGAGTGTCGTGATCATAAAAAGAGGTAAGGGTTGTGGGAAGATACGCACCTTCCAAACACATCCTCAACGCGCTCCATCCACCCACCGCGCCCATCTGTTGCACAGCAGCAGCGTTCAGTTTCAAGAACCCAGAAAGCGCGTATAGGGCTCGTGAGCGAGTTTCGGCGGAGTTGGATGGTGTGGGGGAGAGGGATTTGAGAAGTATAGGTAGGGGCTCGAGGTTGAGGTACTGTTATCAGATAAAACAGAAATGCAATGCACTGTTAGTGAGGGTGGATTGAGGGTGGATTCGGATTATGGGCTAGATTTCGCGTTGGACATGTGTACTTTCATTCTATCGAAAAATCCTGCCCATAATCCACATCCAAATTCAGAGAAGAAGGACTTACGGCGAGTTGAGCAGCTGGGTTGTTTTGTAGTGCGGTTCCGATTATCCACAGAGTTTGCATTTTGAGGGTGTCGGTTGTGTTTGGTGATTGTAGGAGGTTGTGTAGGGGCTGCCATAGCCCTAGTTTCTCCAGGTCTGTTTCATGCCATTTGTTAGATCGCACATCGATCAATCCACGGGTGTATAATCACCATTCGCATTATCGATATTCTGAACTAGCTATATTCTATCGTAAGCAACTACATACGACGTTCGATCATGGGACGCACCATCTCGAGATCATCAAGCGCCTGTAATCTATCATCTTCAGTCTGCCGTTCATCGACGCCTATTATGAGAGCTTCTCTCATAAGTTGGGCATCTGGTTTACCCAGGATGTGATCGATGATTCCTGGATCGAGTTTATTTGTGGTGGTGGGTGGGGGGCCGGTGCTTGGGGTAGAGTTTTCTACGCTCCATCGGAGGAGGGATTGCATGGTGATTGGGTTTAGAGGAGACTTGGCTGATTCAAGATGTGATCGGAATTAGGACGGAGATTTGTGGCTCCGCGAGGGTTTGAGACTGTCGGAGGTTTAAATTCCTTTCTAAAAGTTTTCTTGGATGTACTAGACTCTGGTTCAGCAGTACTGTTCGATGGTGATGGTATAGACGGTGAGTACTCCATCCTTTCGTTATTCGTGATGATTATCAGTACTTTACCACATTCCGAATATACATGTGGACGATATTATTGATTTCAGCCTTGTCTGACATTTACTTTTCTCTTTATGTTTCGACCATTGACTGATATCTTGCGTTTCAGGTCTGCGTCGTGTGCGGTGGATTAACTATTGTACGTATACTATCCACTCCAAATCCTTTTTTTTTTTTTCATTGTCGTCGTCGTCGTGAATGTGGATGAAATCTATTCGATGGGCGGACCGAACGTGGTGCCTCCGTAAAGTCTCCCGGTGTACAATGTGGAGATGGGGGCATTCTCTTGTTGAAATGCATCGAAAGCTGATCCTTTTATTTTATTTTTGTTCCGCGTTGCAGAGATTGTGATGCTGATACGATTTCATTATAGGGCAACGTGGCTACCGCGTTTCATATGGTGTTAGTCGGTGGGAAGGGGCGCATTTCGCTTCGATGTCATACTAGGATTGGCAGGCCTAGTGGTGACTACCAATAGTGTCTGCCATGACTAGTGGTGTGTTGTCACTCTAATGGTACCAATAGAGTGTAGTGATATCTGCCACGAGCTGAATTGCCGCGTTGATGGGACACGTAATTACGGGGAGGTTCTCACTGTGCAGGCCCTCGCTTCCTGTGGGCGTACAAAACATGAAGTAGACATGAAGTAGTAGGGTAGACATTGACCACCAACTCGATGCATAGAAGAGTTGCCCAAACAGCCGCTGCAGTGATGCCTCACAGTGCAAGTCTTGAATATCCATGGCATCCAGACTGGGCCGAGCCGGTTGTAGAAGGGCCTGTGACCAACGCTTATGCCGACATTGGATTTGCACCCATGAACTCACCAGTCCAAAGTATCATTGCCAGTCCTAATCCACAGGAAGACAACGTTAGCGACGAAGACGAAGACGACCTTGAGTGGGAGCTTCAAAATAATGGATTGTATTCTGGTTCGTTCCCCCCCTAAACCTTCTCCTGCTGCTACTTACAAACTTTTCTAGGCTCATACTCTCGACTTCTCTTATTGAATGCTTTCGTTCCAATTTTCGCAATAGTGATTTTCACTGTCCTAGCACTCCTCCCAGACTTGGTTTGGCCCATAGCAGAATTACCTTCTTCATACCCATCATCTTTCCCCTTCCCTTTACCTGAAATTCTCATCTCAAGCGCATTCTTCAGCCTCGCACATCTACTCCGCGTCCCCCTCTTTTCACTCACTGCCCTCATACTCCCTTCAGAATCTGCTTGTCTCGCAAGCACCTTCATCCATGTCCTCATCGCAAATGGCCTTCGTCTTGCAGCCCTTGTAGTCCTTCAAGTCAGGCACACAATGGATTATCCTGTCCCTACGTGCCAGGACCCTGCTTTCCGCACTGTGTGGTGGCTTTCCCTTAACTTTGCAGAGGTGCTTGCTGCTATTGTACAGGGGTACGAGCAGCTTGCTCTTTACCGTGATGTCATGGTCCCAGAAGGAAGAGAAACCGAATTCCTCGAACGTCTAAAATCAGGGTCTCTCGACGAACCCGATCCAGCACTCGAAAATTCTCATTCCCCGCAACGGGAACGTGAGTCATTCGAAACCGGATTAGAAGACGGAGAAGCTCGAAGCGTTGAATCGCGCATAGATCGTGGGTTAGAGAAGTTGCTTGTGATAAAGATGAGAGATGAGTTGGAGGAGGTTTACGGAGTTCCCGTCATCGTGCGTACCCTCCACGTCTCTAATTAACTCTCTAAGCATTCCACACAGAAAATCCCAGTCTTCATATCCTGTCTCCAACGCTTCAACTCCATTTTTCTCTCCATAGGCCTCACCCTTCTGCTCAGCGCAGCATACCTCCGCTCCCCCCTCTCCGTCCCCCTTTCAGACGTATCCGACCGACTGTCATCATCCCTGCCTGTAACAGTCCAACTCAAAGGTTTCCTCCACTCCTATGCGGGCTCACACATGCAATCCTACGACAGCTCATACATCCCATTCATCATAACTACCCCCCTCGTCCTTCTCCTCCACGCAAGCCTCGCAGCGCTGCACACACCAGCCCTCCTACCACGTGTAGGCGTGCATACCGCTGCCTATGTCGGCGTGTTGGTCAGCATCATGACCTTTTTCGCGGGGTTGGCTGTTTGGAGGGCGTTGTCATAGGGCCAAGCGACCTAGTACTTGAAAAAGACCGCGTTTCCTATGTTGTGTTTCATCTATACATGTTGTTTGAGGGTTAGGCGCATATATATACGAGCATGGATATTCTTCTTGTTGCTTTGTTGCATTCTATGCTATGCTATCTACTGGAATGTAGTATGGTATTTATTACCAATTCGACGCGTTCCGACGAGTCATTTGCTTCTGTGCCACTACGTCCATGTACTACTTGGCCCAGAAGGAACGACTATGTAGTGCTTACAGGTATAAGTACTGTCTCATTCGAGTTCGAAACTTCAACGTTCAACCTCGCTAAACCTGTTACCTGGCATACTTTGGATAAGACGAGGACCCAGGTAAGATATCCGACTTCCGTGATCCATGAAGCATCCTAAACTTTTCACTCGGCAGCGACTTGTAATTTGGTCTATCACGCCGGAGCACTAAACGTATGTTTTGATGTGCATGACTGGGAGAGGCAGGGTTGGGAATTCTTTGGTATGTGCGCTCTCGTTGAGTTCACTACATGCACACCCCACTCGGTGCTCACAGATGCAACTTCTCCCCAACTCTGTAGTAACTCCAACTTCGAGATGAGTCGGGTTCGGGTTCTAGTTTCTCCCCTGCGGCAACTTCCACTTTCCGCTGAGAAAAGACCGACTCCGGGAATAAAGTTGAATAAACCCAAGCCATGGCATGGTCCACAGAAAAATGAACATATAGGCGTTGTTCCGAGTCAAGAACTTGAAGGACGACTATTAACTCTGGGGCGTGGCTTCTATATCTGGATCTCATTGCCCCAGTTTCCATTTCGTTGGTGTTGGGTTTTTTTTCGATGCTATTTCAAGTTATTGATCAACTTCCATAGCACGAATCCTCATTCAAGACAGCGGGCAGTGTCTCCATGCTCCCCAAGCATACACTTCTTTTTGGAGGGAAATGCAATATCTGAATCCTCAATTCGGTCTATCTGGTATGGATATTACGACCCGGCCGTAGTGATGCGAGATAGGGAGGGGGGAGTCTTTGGTATGTGCGTTCTCGTTGAGTTCAATGCGTAACATGCCCTCCTCATTCCCTTCTCATTCTCCACAGTCACACTTCACACTCCCCAAACACTCAAGATACCTGCCTCTCCCTCCCTCCCGCAAAAAACCTAGTTTCCCCTCCTCAGGGTTGACCAGGACTGACGCCGTTATGTTTTCGAACTGGCATCCGTGAGGCTGTTGATCATTCATTCTTGCACATGCAGAATGGTAGATGGTGAATTGGATGGGGTGTTGATTGTTTCGTTTGAAGTTTGGTTTCGATGTTCTGTGGCAAGCAGAAATACACCATTCCTAATCATCATACGACTCATTCCTGACGATAAATGAACAATGCGCTTCCCACAGGCACACACCTCTCCTCTAAACGCTCAACATCCATCCCTCAGCGCCGCAGGATCAGAGGAGGGAGAGCGCGAGGAGCAGGGGAGCATGAGGATATCGATGGGAGATGGAGACGAGGATGAGGAACCATCTCGTTTGTTTGGATAGTTTCGGTGTTTCTGGGGGTACGTTGTGGCTTGGGGTTGACTGATCGGTCGAGCTGGCATTCGCGAGCTGTTGTTCGGTTTGACCGGCGGTGATTTAGCGGAGCCTGCAGTGAGGCTTTTGGATTTGGATTTTTGTTGGGGATTTGTGATTAGCCAGCGGTCGTGTCAAGCCTTTTTTAATGATTTGTTTGATGGCACTGGTGAGTTATCGTTCGTTTGTGTTTATGGAGCTCGTCCTTATACATTGTGCCCAGTGTTGATTCCATTCACAGGTCTCTTCCCCGTGCCACGATGCAGAATGGGGGGAATTCTGTGTTCACGGGCGCACCTTGATTGCTGCGAGGAGTCACAGTAGTATATGGTGCTTGGCACTCTGCAGACTCCGACTCTCGTATTTCTCCTCCACTCTAGGGTCTTTGCTTCTGATTCCCTGACTTGACCAGGCGGGTACTGACCATCTATAGCCACCATTAACGTGGGCGTGGTAGTCCTCGCGTGTGCCACCCTCAAACTTGTCAGCGCCCCGTTCTAGGAGTTGGCTGATGAGACGAACTGCAACTGATTACTGGTCTTCGTTCAAGGAATCATAATTAGCCTTCTGCCCTCGCGTCGTCGTTGGTCTCTTCTTCGGCTGTGCGCCCCCCAGTTCTCGGAGTCGGGGCACTGTGCGGTTGCGATTCTGGAGTCTGGCATTGAGCCAATAGCCAATAGCACCATGTATTTGTCTTATTCATGTAATCGACAATTTTATGAAGGCGAGACCATCTTCAAAGTCGCGCAATTTGGCTATATGCCTCGTGTGTCGCGAGGTTAAAAGCAACGACGAAAGCCAGTGTCTCGGTGGTAAGAGCCTTATCCTTATATTTGCTACACAGAGGGCGCTGACTCTCCACTCGTCATCATCATTGTCCAAGAGAAGGTCATGAGACTAATCTCAGGTAATAGGTTGCGTAATATGTGTACACTAAATGAAGTAGGTCGATTGGTGTGGCCGCGACAAATTTGAACATGGGGATGTAATCCCGCTACACCCTGACGTTGTTGCGCGGAACTATCGGCGTTAGTTGCATAGCTGCGGTCGCCCCTGCGTCAATCTCATAAAAGTCACAATCAGCATGCTGCTGGTCGGACAAAATCCTGAACTTTCCCCCACGCGCTGAGGGTCCGTAAACTGGCTTTGGTTACATATCAGTATGACTTACAAGCACTTGAGAGCCCACTATTCCCGAAGCCTTTTGTTCAGGGGAATTTGGGTGACTCATATGGCCCACCTGGATACGGTGAAAGAACTCCTGTGTGATGCGTCACTCCATGCGAGCAGATTGCGAATTCAGGATGTCATAGCTGTAGTAATGTCCTGTCAGGTTAAGAAGAACGTTAAGGGAGAAGTCGCACATGAGGCCTCCTACAGCGTGCACGGCATTGGTTACATATCCTTTCTCAAGCAGCAGTTGAACCTGGTCCTGATTCCATATTCCAGGACCCAGGTGCGTTCTGGCATTTAGCCTCGAAGAATTAGAGCACCATCATAACCTGCCCTTGTTGATAGATCGATGTTGTCTCGGAGATAAATTACCACTGAGGAAACATCGATCTATCATCAGTCTGACATCCCCAGCCTCCATGCGCAAGTTCAATGGACGTAGTGTATTGTCACTTGGAACATTGGTAGGTAGTGACAGTGTCAGCGCTGACATTATGATTTTATTGCGCGATGTGAGGGGTCCTGTCGTGAGTGGTTGTAAGAGGTTGGTAGATTTGGAAGCCATTAGGATATCTATCACTCCTTGGGAGTGCCGAGTAATTTTTTGGGAGTCAAGCAGAACCACTTGCCAAGTCACGGTAGTCTCCCGTAGTAGGCCAACCAAATAGAAGGAAGACAGTCGTTCCTTCTAAATATCGACGGTGATCGAAAGTGAACTTGGCACCCGGCAACCAGTGTAGGCTTTGCAGCTGCAACTGGGCGCATATAGCTACTACTACATGATAGTAGCAACTTGGGTTTTGTGGTAGTGCTGAGTCAACATGTGCCGCGCGTCTCAATCGAGTTCCAATTAATTTCCTCCCACCATTATCCATTATGTATCACCTCTTAAAAGGCTTACACGAGTACTTGACGAGGTAAGGCTTCGTATTCGCTCCTTCACCTGCATCTGAAGATGACAGGAAAGAAGAATTTTCAGTGATTATCATCGGCCTTGACGGTGCTGGCAAAACCGTGCGTCTCGCTCCTCACCGTCGGGTTCGCGCTGAGAACAGACTCTGAGACTAGACACTTTTGGAGAAAATAAAGACTCTATATAACGAGACTCCTGGGCTTGACCCGTCCAAGATTGGCCCGACTGTAGGGCAAAATAGTACACGTTTCTCAGAACTCCAGTTTCGATTTCGGTGCTCATCAATGTGAATTTGACACGCAGCGGGCAAAATATCCCTGCCATCCAGCATCATAAACTTCTTCGACCTTGGAGGACAACGTGGCATCCGGTCCATCTGGCACAGATACTACGACGATTGTCACGCTGTTGCGTACGTTATTGATGCGCAAGATCGAGAGAGGATTAGTGAGGGCTGGGAAGTTTTTGGTATGTACGCGCCCTTAACCACACCCTCAACCGTCATAAAACGACGAACCCAAAACACACCACTCATTCCCAACTCCCACAGACACAGTCCTCTCCTCCCCCCAAACGCTCAACATCCCCCTCCTACTCCTCGCAAATAAACAGGATTCCCCTTCAAGCCTCAGCGTCTCAGAGATAAGGCAGGATTATGAAGATTGGGATCAGAGGAGGAGGGAGAGCGCGAGGAGGAGGTTTGGTGAGGATGAGGATGCGGAAATGGAGAGGAAACGGGAGAGGATTGCTAGTTTAGATGTTTTGGGCGTTTCGGCGCTTGACGGGTGAGCGCGTTTTGTGCGTGTGTGGGGTTGGCTGACGGAATTGACCTTTCAGAGCTGGTGTTCGCGAGGCTGTGGATTGGTTGTTCTTGCGTGTCCAGAATAGTAGACGGTGCGTGATCTTGCTTGGGTGGTTTGAGGCTGCATTTCTGATTTGGTGTTTTTGTGCAGTGACTTGGCGGATCGGTAGCGAGGCTTTGGAGGTCGATTCATGTCGGCGGTGTCATCTGCCTGTGTACTTGTATGTACGGGACTACGTGTCAAACGTCTTATTGAGTGCGAGTTTTTCATGATGATTGATGTGGTAGCACTTTCGGGTTATTGGTTGTTGTTTTGATTCACAGGTGCATCTTCCCCTCATGCCACCCCAACCGTGACGCGAATGATGGGGGATATTCTGTGCTTGTGGGAGCGCCCTATGTTCTACTTTACTTGCATGATGGTCGCCGCAGCAAAGCACTCTGTGATCTGTTGCTAACCTGACGTGCGCACACGGTCGGCCCTCTGCAAACTCTAGTCTTCAAAAGTCCATGTTTCACCTCTACAATTTTTAATTTCTGAACTGCCACATCTTCGTTGTGAGCTTGGTAAATAGCCGTGCGTCTTTCACCGATTCTTGGGCTCTGCACAAGCTTTTGTTTGTATCGTTCATGATCTGTTGGGGCGTGGCCCCATGTTAGGCAAAGCCTACGGTCTTTGTGCACCCGGTGTACCGGCATCATGTCCGCAGGCATTCGCCCGTCATTCCGTTGTGTTCTGGAGTGCTATCTTGCTCATCTCACAAGTTCTCTAGGTCGGATTACGCGTACACCAATTGAACGTATTCAAAGAGGCTTATATATATGGAATTACCCAATCGCGAGTTCTGAGAAGCCGTTCTCAGTGACGCGCAATTCTGGCTATGCACTTCATGGCGAGGTGTTCATGAGGCAACGCCAGTGCTCCGATGGTATATATGAATGCTTCACCACGGGCGCTGACGCTCGCAGAAGACACGTCCCTAGGATAATATCCTGAAGTAACCCAGACAGGCAACACGCATTCTTTGTTCCTTCCGGGCTGACTGAGCGTACTTCGCATCTGATGCTGAAAGCATAGGAATGTATAGGAATGCTCCTGGTAAGAATTGATCATTGTACTCCATGAACCCGCTCTAGGGGAGTTTGACAACCCTTGATCCTCGGATTGATAATTCAAAATTATTACATGGGAGTTCTGTGGCGTGTAGTACGCCTAGAGGTGTTGATGTTCAGGCATTTAAGGCAACACATTCCATGCTCCATAGACAGTTTAGTGGCGTGTCATGAGTCTATTAAAGAGCCCTTTTATCGTAACTTCGGCCTTTGGCGTCCATGTTTCACTCACTTCTACTCCACCCCTGTCAGCTGAAAACAAGATGGCGCCAAACGTGTTCGAATCTTTCATGACAGGGCTTCTGAGACTTCGGGGTGTAGATATAAATAAGGTGTGTTGCTCTCTGCTCTCATACAAATATTGGTCGTTGTCTAATCCGACAATATAACATATCACCATCTGCTGAAGTGGCCAGCAACCTTGCCATGCATGCGGATCCTTTTTTATGGTTTATATCGTGTATACAACGGACCCAGGACACCATAGAACACCAATCTCGTACAACAAACAGACAAACAAGCGGAGCGCTCAGTAAGCGTATAATCAATAAACCCCAGGGAGCAATCGGTACTTTACCCTCTTCGCCCAATTCTCCCAGTCTTTTCCCAGTGCACGCTGGAGCATCTTGTCCTCCACTGGAGGTCGGCTGACAGCCATCCAAGCACATACTGTAAACCCGATGAAGCCGAATGCTACTAGCACGTTTACTAAAGGTACTTGTAAAATCCCAGACTGCCTCAACCACGATCCTTTCTCTCCATACATGACAATGAGCCCAATATATTGGAGAAGGAAACCGGTATAGCTTGGGTGCCGAACGAAAGAATATGGCCCGCTCGTCACAAGTCTGTGATCTCGTCTGATGCTGAGCGGCCAGCTCCAATATTTCCCTAAGGTCGATACACAATAAAGCCTGAGCACGCCGCCAATCGTGACAGCAAGACTACCCGCAAGGAAAGCAGGAGTGATTGGCGTGGGGTGAAGAGCGCGCAAAAGCTGCAGAGCTCTGGGGCCATAGATGCCTTCTGGAATCTGCGAGAGATCTATATGCATGGCAAGGATGTTGGCAACTTCAGCAGACGATGCTGCCCATGTGCAGATCTGTTATATCGTCCACCGATCTGTATAAACAACGACCGGTGCTTCGAGGCCACATACCTTCTTTGTATTATTACCCCAAAGACTCTGAAACTGTATGATGATGATTTCGAGCATGGGGGGATCCACCTTCTTCTCTTCGGGTGAAGGCGGTGGAGAAGAAGAACTGAACGAGATATGAACGCCAATAGCCGGAGCTATAACGAAGGGGATCTTTAATAGACTCATGATGCACCGCTGAAGTGCCTTTGGGGCCTGTATTGAGTCACCTTAAATACCTCCAGGTGTACTGCATGTGATAAAACATTCCTAGCGACGAATTTCAATTATCGACCAGGTTGCTGATCTTCTGTAGTCAGCCAGGATCTGGCCTCCCTTGAGCGTGTTACGGTGTTTGGGCTGGATATGCTCCTGGAGACGTGTCCTCTGGAACCTAGGGTAGACTGATGATTCACGCTCTTAATCGGCGCGAGCATCCGTGCGTGTTGTTGCACAGATAGAGTAAATGTCGGAAGATTAGCTTTGCCTATTGAGCACTCGCCAGCCCTCACCGTGGTTGTTTATGGCCAGCACTGCGCAGTTAGAGAACGATGACTATGATGGGCTATTTCATTGGGAAAATGACAGCGAGACCATGGGAATCTTGGCGCCGTACGTCAGACAAGAGTATAAGCATGGGCGGCCATTAGAAAACATTGCGGTATCATAGTGGTGCGCAGCACCAATCCTTGACTAGGGTGACATGTACTTGAGTCGGGATAAATGTTTCTGAGATTATCCTCGCGAGGGACTAGTCTTTTTCATGGACAGGTAGTCGACTATCACAGACAAAAAGAAATCAAGCAGGTTGAGAACCAGCGCCCTCTAGTAAGAGAACAAATTTCAAATCTGTTGTGACGACTTGGCTATGACAGGTTGAGGTGGACCCCTGAAGATCTCTGTATGCATGAGTAGATGTACAAGGCCAAGCCATGCTCAGTACTGACCCAATCCGCTTCAGTTTACGTTCTGTTTCAAGCTCGGAATCAAAAGCGAAATTGCATGCACGAGTGGGGTAGTTAATGAGACTAGGGGTTGAAGGGTGCTACGGACCCGTTCGAAGTATAAACAATCAGCTCATTTTTATCGCACTCACCTCCCCTAGCACCACACGTATCCAAATACAGGGGTAGTATCTCGATCAAGTGACACGAGTGATGTCGCCCTCGTCCATGACGCAGGAGGATTTTGCTAATGGCCTTCATGCCATCAGTATCTGCAAAACGTTGAATACGGACTGTAAAATGAAATTTTCGGTGATCTAGATACCCATCAAGATTCTGAACCGACTTTCTCAGAACGTCCAGCACTGAGGCTTGCAGCGCATGCATTTTGAATGAGAAAGTGTTTAACATGTTAAAGGTGGTCCTATGACCTGTAGCAACTTGTCTTCATCTCCCTGCAAGCCAGCAATAGTCAGGGATGTGATGTGTTAGTTGCCACTGAGTGTGAAATGGGTGGTAGTCGAACGACAGGCGCTAAATAGAACGAACTCAAGTGAGTTCCCCAGTATAAGAGACTATATGTAGCGAAAGTATCGTGCGCGGAGTTACCTAATATAGTAACTTCGCTGGCGTAGTGAACGAATGTCGAAAAAGATAACAGTACTGATGGTACCAGTACATACAAAAAGCAAACAGATATGTGCAGAGCGCCTATGATTATGTGTGTAATCAATAAACCCCAGGAATAAGCCGGTATCTCACTTTCTCTGCCCAATTCTCCCATTCTGCTCCAAGAGCACGCTGCAACATCTGGTCCTCCTCTGCAGGTCGGTTGATGGAAACCCAAGCGGCTGATGTGATAAATAAGAAAAAGCCAGTCATTGCAAATACTTTAACGAAAGGCAATTGTAAAATCCCAGACTGCCTCATCCATGATTCTTGACTTCCGTACATGAAGGCGATCCCAACACTTTGGAGAAGGAGACCAGTGTAGCTTGGGTGGCGCACCACCGAGTACGGCCCGCTTGTCACAAGTCTGTGCTCTTTTCTGACGCTGAGGTGGAAGCTCCAAAACTTTCCTAACGTCGACATACAATAAAGCCTCAACACGCCGCCAATCGCGACAGCAATACTGCCGACAAGGAAAGCGGGGGTGATTGGCATGGGGTGAAGAGCGCGCAAAAATCGCACAGCTCTAGCGTCATAGATGCCCTCTGGAATCTGCGAAGGACCTATATATATGGCCAGGATGTTAGCCACTTCAGCAGACGATGCTGCCCATGCACTAATCTGTTATGTTGTCCACATATTAATAAAGACAATGACCGGTGTTTAGGAGTAACCCACCTTCAATAACTCCGCACTGCGAAGTTTCAAAAACCATTCAATGGCGGATTCGAACGACGAGGGCACCACCTTCTCTGTAGATGAAGGTGTCGGAGAAGGGGAAGTCAACGAAATATGGATGCCAATGGCCGAAACTAGGATGAAGGGGATCTTCAATAGGCTCATGGTGTGCCGCTGTACTTGACCTGGAGGTGTTGAGAGGGGAGTTGATAAGGTCGAAGGTGGAGGCTGGTGTATCATTTTTATATGACAGTGTCTGCTTACACATGATGCTTACTCTTGCCTGGTGCAGGACGATGAACTTGAACCTATTAGACCGAATTGTCTCGGGTCTTGCTGCTCACGATACCCGCTTCCGAATGAGTAGTTCCATATCTTAACCAAATATGGACAAAAAGACATACATGGTCAACGTTTCCTTGCTGTTGCGGCTATGGTGCAATTCACCTATGCGCCGCTACTTTAGTGCAAAATTTCCAGCGTCGTGAAAAAAAGTCCTAGGATTTTTCTATCTTGTAAAAATGCTTAGCTTACTGATAGAAACATAACGCGAAAGGCCGCATGCGGCAAAGCCCGCTACGGTCGCTTTTTCCCGAGCCATGACGCGCGTCGATTCGATTGCAAGTGCTACAGATACAAAACACGTATAGAACAATGAGACGAAATCAATCCCGAAACCTAGATGGAGGCCAGTGCTACCATGAGATCGAGGCTAGAAATACATAAGGTCGGATCCAAACATAATAAGGTAATGCGCAGGTTGTTACAAATATGCCGAGTCAGCGTCGAACACCTTTTTTTTTCAGTCAGAGGACACACGATTCTTGATTACAAGTCATTTGCGAGGCTGAAACGCGAATTAGTCCATTTTCTCTTTTCCTTTGCCTCCCTTTGCATGTTTTGCCTTCTTTGTGGGGCTGGCAGCGACATCGAAGGTAGAGAAGCTTACGACGGCCGAATTGTCCTTCGACATGTCTGTCGAAGTTGGAGAGAGAATCGGGATCAATCGTTCCTCGACAGGTTCATCAGATGGATCAAGGATCTTGATGGCTTGTAACACGCACCGGTCCAGAACTCGATTCCGCAGCCACGCCATCGTGATTACAAATAGAACGCGGCACATTAAAATTATGCAGAAAAGACAAGGACACGGTGGAGTCAAGACTCGCACCATTAACACGAATAACAGCAGGAACATCAGCAAAAGATCCAAGGACTTTGTGGTACATAGAAGACATAATAGTCGACGACCAACACAGAACGACATATGCAGATAAAGAGATAATGTCACATGACCATGCGAACAAAACGCCTTTTTAAACTGGAATGCGTTTTACTGCCAAAATTTAACGATGAGGTTTTTTCGAGGATGACACACCAAAACCCACTACTTCCGTAGCGGGAATATTGTCAAGACCGATTTCGCATAGCGTTAAATTTGAGCAAGAAATTTTTTTGGACAAGACCCAAATTGGCGGTGAGGGCTACGGTACCGGTAAAATCAGTCGAAAAGACATGCAAGAGTCTCCGGTACACGTCTATGAGATTTGTACTTCCTTGAACTGAACTCCTTGACCTGCAACTGTGCTGTTTTCGTCTCCAGACCCGACCGGTAAGCACTCATCCACCTGTGCATCCGATGTTCCCATAAACGGATTGTACTGAGACATACGGAAGCCATAGCCTTCGGCAAGTTGGTCTTGAGCGTTCTTTACTGCCCCCCAAAAAAACTCGATAAAATTGAGCTCGCAGTGGTATTTTGGCAAGAAGATGCACAAGTGACCAGCAGCCTCAATGACATCTTGCACAAGTGGTTTCTGCTCGGCGAAATCTGGTTGAAGTTCGAGAATTCCGCCAGTAAACCCGCAATCGAAGTTATCGTCGTTGTCGTCACCGTTGTCGTTGTCGTTGTCAGGCTCCCGCACAGTAGCAGGATTCACTTGAATTTGTCGGGCGAGTCTCGCGCGAGCAGCTGCCAATTTGTGGTACTTGCGAGCCATTGTTTAAAGGTTGAAATAATTAACTTTAGCCTGTACATAGTACTACACTTGTCTGTCGCGACTCGCAATCCGACACCTTGTACACTAGCATCGAAGCTGTGGTCGCTGCCGCACCTACCATTTTTAGCAACGGGATTAGAGTTGGAAATTTTGGCCCTCGATTTGGCGGTTGCCCCAAAGTAGCGGCGCATAAGTGAACTGCACCATATATCACGGCGAAGTGCTCACCAGGCAAAATCAATGCCATTCCGAGGGTAGCCTTTTCTGAGCTACACGGCAGGCAAGCTGCTCACGAGAATCATGGGACATGGATCTAGTAGATCCAGAGATGTCAGTACATACACCCCGAAGCAACACCATTAGTGTTGCACCTTTCTTATCGTTTCTGAGCGCACTTTGCATAGTAATGCTGAACGCACTTGATGGTCGAGTTTTAAGCGCTAGGAACATGCTCAAGGAAAGTTTGACAGACCCATCGTGGTGCAATTCGAACAGAAGAAGTACGTGTGCCGCCACCGGATTGATGTGACCATTGTATCCCGAGTGAGACTCCTGAAAGCGGATGCATTAATTAGTCGAAGAGGGCAGTTAGCACTGCGTGAAAGGTAATCTTGTAGTAAGCGAACCGGAAGTTCTTCACCTCTTTCGAAGCCTGCTGGTGCGTCACACGTCACGGTCAATAAATGTGTTGCAGTGGTTGGAAATATATGTAACTCCGATTGCGCGGTTCAGGCTCCCCTGGATCGGACTGAAACTTGGCCCGCCTCCAGGCTCCAGTGAAGGACAATGTTAGAGAGATCACATTCCAGAACCCAAAAAGGGTACAGCTGTTCTACCGCAAAACATTCTCCATCATCACGATCTTCCGGGACGGTCGGTCCAAAACCATAGCCGTTATTTGTACTTTGTACAGTGATTCTGCGGCCACAGTACGAGCACTTGCAACCGGGCTCGTGACTCGTTTAGTGGTGCCGCTTGCTGATCGTGACGGAACTTTGAAGTTCGTGTTGTGTCATCCTGCAATTTACTGGGTTTGTTGAGCTATTTGGGAATAAGGGATAGTCCATCCCCATCTCTATCTCAAAGGAAGAAGCAATCTCGGGACCAATTTGGCGTTGACAAAGTAACCACAGAACCATTCCATACGGAAGAGCATGTGTGCGGCTGTAGCGCTTATTGTCCACGGACAACCAGGCACACCATCGACGAAAACACGTTCCATTGGGACGTAGGAAGAGGCCGAACCTTGGGGAGCACAACTATCTATTGCTGCTTGAAATTATGTGGATGGTCGTGTAACCAAAAATGCAGAAGACATTGGTAGTAGTACTAGACTCCGTAGGAGAGAAATTGAACATGACCGCTGTGAGGATATGATGAGATCAATACAATGTGGATGACTTGGATGCGACAAAAGAGAAACAGCGGGTCCTGGATTACCCGGAGGGCCGTGACGAACAACAAAATGCGAGAGGAGAAATGACGAGGCAAACCTGACAGGGATCGGCAAATTCAACAAGGCATGAATTGAGTAAACAGATTACTCGCTTAGTAAGCACTTGTTTTCGTCGGTATGATTTTGTGTATGACAGTCTAAGACAGCAGTACTTCGTTCAATTGGTTGGTGGTTATGCATTATATTTCAACTATAACATTTTTCGACCCGTCAATCCATCAATCATCACGCCTAATATCTTGTATGGGGACAAAAATGCAGGGAGCCGAGCGTTGGCGAAGGGCCCCGCTGGTTCCAGGACTACGATCGCGCGAAACACATCCGCCTCCGCTATCATTTTATCTGCGACCTCCTCAATGATGGGATTCTCGACATCCTTTGCATACCCTCATATGACATGACAGCTCATATTTTTACGAAGTCTTTACCTCGAAAGGCTTTCCGTGGCCACCGCTCTCTCTCACACTTCGTTCATCTTCGAGTGGCAGTAAGTATTATTAATTGGACAAGACGCAGATGCATACAAGGATTGAGTGATATGTATCTGGGTGAGAGTATCACAACACGTTCTCCGTACGTACTTTCTTTGACATAGTACACTATCACTCCTCCTGCACGTCGTCATTTTGTTCTCCGTCTCAACGACACCTTTTTTTCTCCTTCCTTCGGAATCATTTCTCCTTAGTACTTCAATCGAAGACAGAGTTTCTCCCTCAGCCCTAGTCTGGGCCTCTCTTCATTTGAGAGTTACCCCTTTAGATTCATGTGCTGCGTGCCTTGGGCGATGTTCAGACGATCAATACACTTGCGAGACTTTGGAACGGATCTGATTTCTGAAGAGTCAACGGACTCGAAGTCTATAAAGCAATTATCTTGTTCATGAGAGACAGACAGAGGCCACAAATCCTTGTCATCCAGTGCACTCTGCACCGTTGTACATTCGTGTGCTATTACATGACAGACCACCGCAAGTACAAACAAGGCCTACTTCGAATTCATCATCGCCCGAAGGTGTCCTTCTCTCGCTGTATTCACGCTTTCAAACGAACAGTGAAATGGTTCAGGATGCCTGCGACAGAGTCAGCTGCAGGTTTTGGAATACACACTAGGTAACTTACGTCACCATGCCGGTGCCAAACAGCGGCTTCACCTCAATATTGTCCCCGTTTGAGTCTTTGGCATGATCGATACGCAAAACGGCGAGTATGGCAGCAGCTGCAGTCCACAGACTGTTCTCCGCAAACCAACGACCTGCCAAGGGGATTTGTCATCCTCAACACTGCCAGATGAGCCATGAATCAGCCTACCAGGACAAATGCGCCTGCAAGGGTGGGTGAATAATTGAAAATGATAGTGAGTGTGGAATATTCACCTGCCATGACCAAAGGCAAAATGATTGACGAAAGGATCCTTCAGCTTCCCGTCAACCGTTAGATGACGACTAGGATCGAAGCGTGATGCATCGGGAAACACGTCTTCATCCTGAGACAGTGCCCTGACCCATGCTCAGCTCAAGCCGCCGCTACATGGACTCTACCGTGACATACCATTGATTGACTATTACTATTGCACCTGATCGCACCACAGATGAGTCAACGGCAACCCCGAATCATAAGACTTCGAACCTTTGGGTATAAAGTACCCGTCATAAACATCATCATTTGATGTTGCATGTGGAATTCCTGTGCCAGGGGTCAATCATTCAGGGTTATATTTGTGCAGACTGACCTAGGGGGGTGAGAGGATACCATCTCAGGACCTCGCGGAGAATGGCACCAAGGTAAGGCAGTGACGCCCTATCATCGAGGCACGGCATTTTATCATGTCTCACAACTTGATCAATTTCTGCACGAGCTCGGGCTTGGACGCCAGGATAGAGCACCATAGCCAGCATGAATTTTTGCAATGAGGATGCAGTCTGCGGGATATCAAGGTAGGAATTAGGACTACTTAAATAGCGACTCACAGTCTCCATGCCAGCTAAGATGTCGCATTCGCGTCAATGGATGAATTCTGTCTTGGTAGAGAAAAATCTTACTCATGTATCCCGTGGACGCAACAGCCTTCATCATGTCTTCGTCAGCGTCGTCGTGAACTTGACTGAGGAAGTCAGCGACTAATGAGTGTGAAGCAGTACCATCTGCCTTCACGCAAACAGATCAGGGGAGATTTCCATCCATAACTCTGCGCAAACATACTATCTGTTCCTTCACTTTGTCAAAGGGCTCATTCAAAAGTTGCCGAGTTAATTCTCTACAGCGTCCCATCAGAGCAAATGCTCCCCCGAGGCACCACAACGGCAAATTTTCGACTGAAACCTCATGTTGAATGTTCAAAATTATGTTGTTGACAGAGGCACTCACGGAAAGGAAAGGCTGTGAACAGGGCAGCTTTCTCGGGAGAAATAATATGTTCGCCAATATGAAGGACTTCGCGTGCGAGGGCAAGGAATGGGTCTTCATGTCCATGAGAAAGGTATCCGTATGTCACGGCCATGATTAAGGATGCCGAATATCTGTCACAAGTATTGATTGTCAACTGGACCATACATCACAACGACACCACTGAATGAGGTACGAACGTTTCGGTCTGTTGCCGCAGGTCACTAGTGTCATTCAAGAGATTGATGACTAGATTGTTTGCGTGGCTAGAGTACATCTTGTGGTACGAGGCCGAGACTTCGGCCCTGAGGACTTGATGAAAGATCTTGCGATGTCGCCGTAAAGTCTCGCCATATGGAAGGAGCACAGTATTGAAATCCAGTCCAGATCTTCGTTGTCAGTGGATGAAGAACAAATTGGATGAAAACCGGCAATGCATACAATTCGTTGGTGCGAATAACGGGGCGAGTAGAGTAATTCGCAGAACGCTTGTCTAGCAACTCTCGCGCGATGGTTTCAGAGTTTATGATGATAAAGTTGATCCCAAGTATACGGGAGTGAATGATTTTCCCTATGATTAGGTATGGAATTGAATCTAAGAGCTTGGCAAAGAGGCCATTGTTCTGCTACCAACCATATGCCTTTCCCCACTCAGTGTATGTGAGCCAAGGTCGTTTGGTATTCAATCGCAACGCGTTACCCAAAATTGGTAACGGACGAGGGCCAGGTGGCAGAGGTAAAGGGTAGACACGTCTGCGAATCAGACCCGACGCGACAACCAGGGCAATAATGGACGGTATCCCTAAAGCGAGAATATGAGTGAAGAGCATGGGAGGGATTATAGCCACCAAGACATATATTAATTTGCTTTATAAGTCTCTGGACGTGGCACATAGTGAAACTCCGGTGTATCACCCTCAGGTACCCCCACCTATACCCACCAGGGTACCAGAGAAAGATAGTACCCCTTCGGATTGAAAGGATTGCCAAAATTGCACCTTGGGGGCTGCATTGAGCTGTTCAGGTGACCTTCTAGAAGCGTTGAACAATATCCCCTAATACTATAGTGACATCGCTGATTGCAAATCATAGAGCCATCTTGTCGGGACGAGTCCAACTTGAGTGAGCCCGTTGAATGGTCAGCGATCCCGCTGTCACTTTCAGGGCCATAGCCACGTGAGACAACACGTCATGCCACTGGAGTATGGGCGTTGTCAAAGGTCAGGGTGTTTGGTAAACGACCTTATAAGTAGTCGTTTGTAGACAACCAAACTACATAACTGCCGCTGACATGTTTGGTCGTGTTTTTGGTATACAAACATGTTATCACTCATCACGCGTACTATGCTGGCCTGAAACCGTCTCGCGCGAAACACTGATCCGCCTCCGCTATCATTTTATCTGCGATCTCGTCAATGATGGGATCATCATCGGCATCCCTTACACCATGATAGCTGATATTTTCACCAAGTCTCTACCTCGAAAGGCTTGTCATCGCTACTCTCTCGCACTTCGTTCGTCTTCGAGTAGCAGTACTATTGGACCAGATGCATAAAGGATCGAGTGATATGCGTCTGCGTGAGAGTATCACAACACGTTCTCCGTACGTACTTTCTTTTACACACACTATCACCCTTCCTGCACGTTGTCATCTCCTTTTATTCTCCTTCCTTCGGAATCATCTCCCCTCAGTCCTTCAATCGAAGACTGAGTTTCTCCCTCGTTCCTAGTTTAAGCCTCTCTTCATTTGAGAGTTACCCCCTTCTAGATCCATGTGCTGCATATCCCTGTGCGCCTTGGCCCTTGGGCGATATTGGACGATCGATACACTTCAACACATTTGATACATTTCAAAGCAAAATCGAACTACATTAACTAAGTGGTGCCAGTAATAGATATATCTCAAATCCCTCGCTCACTCCTAATCCATCGCAGGAAACCCTTCTTGGCTCCAGGCCCTCTCGCTCATATACTCCTCAGTCAATCTCGCGGCCCTAAGGAAGAGCGATCCATCCAACGCTTCTGCGCCCTCCAGTTCCGTATCCCCAAAGGAGCCCTTGGGCCGTGCGCCATAAAGTGAAGAGAAATGCCCAAATGCGCGCTGAATCTTCAAAATATGATTGTCTGGATGCGTCATCGCAGACTGAACGATGTCAAGGAATGGGTTAGCGACCTTGGTCTCTGATGAAATATGCGAGGTTGCGCTGAGGAAGCCTTGAATGTCCAGTCTAGGGAAGCCGCGTGTGATCCACCACCCAAGAGTCGATGCAAAGTATCCGCGAAGCAAAAGAACTTGCGAATCTTGCGGCAGGTAAGGCAACAGGGATGGAAGGAAGAGACTTGAAGTGACAAGATGCATGCTGGAGCGTCCCAAAAATTACTATATTTTTCGCGGATGCATCAGATTGACACCACTTACAAGAAAAAGTCTGCTCTTAAACCTCTGTCTTTGTTCCATCCGCCAATAGTGTAGAGGATAGTGCTCGTCCAAATACATTCTTCCATCTTGCGTTCAATTTCGCCTGGCTGTGACGGGTCGATCGTCCATTGTTCAGCGTAGCGCCATATTGTATCACCGTGTTCAGACATCAGACCGTCAAAATCTTTAAAGTACTTCTTGATTTCCTTGGGTGCGAATTTCGAATCTTGCATGATCTTGGCAAGAATGGAGAATGTATGATTTTTTTGTGGTTGTTCGAGCTGAAAGGGCGCAACAGATATCTTTGTATTGAGGACGAGCGAGGCAAGCCGAGTTGTTGCCTCCTCCACTGCAGTCGTGCCGCTAGGCTCGAAAAGATATGACGGCAAGAACTCAGGCTCATGCACGCTGGTCAATGCGAGACCTTGAGATGTCTGTCAGGGACCTGTTTACAATGACGTGTCACGTTGCTCACCTTCAACAACCATGCCTGGGATGCCAAATTCTGCGCCGTATCCTACATGGATGAAGGCGTGGAACAAACCTCCAAGGAAGCGGGCCAACATCACCGGCTGGGCGGATGCATCTCGTCCCTCAACAAAGTTGTACTTTCTGGAGAAGATGTATTTCTCTAGCGTGGCGCTGACGCCCCTTTCCTCGATAACCTTACTGAAGAAGGTTTTGTACGCGGCGTAAAAGCTGACAAGAAATCGTTTGAGCGGTGATTTGCAAGTATCAATTCTAAACTCACTTTTCGTCACCCAGATGTTTGATGAAGTTCTCTTCGGTGATAGCCTCAGGAGACTTGATGGCTGGGCGCTGGTTGGCGCCGTCCTGTTTGTAGAACTGTTCGATCAGAGATCCACCCGCGCCCGTGGCATAAAGTGCCAGCGCGCGATGTGTAATATGGCTTCATCGACGCTCAAATCAGCAACTTGAGGCACGGATTAATCAAGACGCATACGCACTTGTGGAACCGCCGATAGTTGAAGAAAATGTGGTACTTTGTATAGTTATCCTTCAAAACATGTGTCAAAGCTGCAGCTGCTTCTGGGGAAACACCAGGATACCGCGGAGGAGAAAGTACGTCCGGCGGGGATGATGGGGAGGGGAACAGCGCATCGAGTTCGCTGCCGGGAGAAGTCTGTTGAACTGCAGTCATCTTTGAGAGGAGCTACAAGAATGCAAAAGGGGTGTTATGGTGAGTACATCCTCGCGAACATGCATTATATCCTCGTCCTATATTTATAGGGCGCTGATCTATGACGCTCGCTTCATAATGCATGCAGTGGCTTAATATACACACATCTATCAAAGTGCGCCAACACTATACTATGTCTGACAAACATCCATGACACACTTCGCACAGTTTAGGCGTGCCACCCGATCGTATCGGAAAGTGATAAGGATTCGGAGCTGAAGCCGAGCGGACGCGTCTCTTCAAGCCTGTCGATCACGAGCATGGACCGCATACTGGTGTTGCACTTCACGTCCTAGACCATGCTTTCAACTTCCAAGTCCGCTATCAGTATAGGGCAGCACTTCTCCTTCCTGGCACGCGACGCTAGACATGAGCAAGTCTAGATCTCTGCTGAAGAAAGGAAGTGTATGGCCCGAACCAAGTACCGCAATGTTGCAGATGAGGAAATAGGTAGATTGCGGACTAGCGCGCCCTTGATGTGCCAGTGGAGTCTGTAGGGCTCCGGAAAATGCGGAGACCAGTACAGAGGCAAAGTTGAAGCATCCATAACCAGTACCTTTGCTAGACCCGCTAACACTGAAATTTTAATACGCCACCAGAGACTCTGCTTTAACCAAACCAAGTCCTGCATTTTCAATTTCACCTACGTTGTATTATGTAATGATCATCAACGTTCCAGGTGCATATTGCATCAGCAGAGCGCAAGGAGCAAGGCCCTTAAGAGACCATCAAAAATGGCTGCATACAACACGCGTTAGAAAGCGGAAACCTCCTAGTGAACTACTCGCGGTTTGAGATATTTTGAGATGCGAGGCTGCATCCAATATGCATGCAGACCTTTCGTTGGGAGTTGGTAGAATGACTAGAGTGACATTACAGCGAGGGAAATACGTTTCAGTTTGGTGAGAGGTTATCATGACGTACGCTAGATGTGGCCGTTCGGACATGGTGCTGGAGTAGCAGCTCGACAAGAGAAATAAAGATGATACACGTGCGACCACGACACAAGTCTATTTCAACCGACGTGCTCAACACAACCAAGATCGACCAGAATGTTGAAAGCAAGTTAACCAACGGAGCTGTTCAAGTCGATGTTCCGGTCGCGATTATCTGATCGGAGATAGAAAATAAAACACCGCTGTGCATGTAGTTTTTGCTTAGCGTTCCGCAAATTTTGGGCTGTATTACAAGCGTGTTTTGCGAAGTGCATTCTCATCCAGTGCCGTTATCATATTTGAATTCGCAGCTTCGTCCTCATACCAGTACAAGAAGCAAACAGATACGCACAGAACATCTAGTAGTATGGTACATATGTAATCAATAAACCCCAGGAATAAGCCGGTATCTCACTTTCTCTGCCCAATTCTCCCATTCTTCTCCAAAAGCACGCTGCAACATCTGGTCCTCCACTGCAGGTCGGTTGATGGAACCCCAAGTGGCTAACACGATAAATGCGAAAAAGCTAGTCATTGCTAATACATTAATCAAAGGCACTTGTAAAATCCCAGACTGCCTCATCCACGATCCTTGACTTCCGTACATGACGGCGATCCCGGCACTTTGGAGAAGGAAACCAGTGTAGCTTGGGTGGCGCACCACCGAGTACGGCCCGCTTGTCACAAGTTTGTGCTCTTCTCTGATGCTGAGGTGGAAGCTCCAAAACTTTCCTAACTTCGACATACAATAAAGCCTCAGCACGCCGCCAATTGCGACAGCAATACTGCTGACAAGGAAAGCGGGGGTGACTGGCATATGAGGAAGAGCGCGCAAAAATCGCACAGCTCTAGCGCCATAGACACCTTCTGGAATCTGCGAGGGACCTATATGTATGGCTAGGATGTTAGCTACTTCAGCAGCCGATGCTGCCCATATGATAATCTGTTATGTTGTTCACATATTAATGAAGACAACGACTAGGAGCAACCCACCTTTGGCATTAACTCTGCATAGCGAAGTTCCAAATACCATTCAATGAAGGATTCGAACAATGAAGGCACTACCTTCTCTTTAGATGACGGTTTCGGAGAAGGACAAGTCAACGAGATATGGATGCCAATGGCCGAAACTAGGATGAAGGGGATCTTCAACAGACTCATGGTGTGCCACTGTGCTTGACCTGGAGGAGGCTGGTATGAATTTTTTTGATAGTGTCCACTGTCACGTAATGGGGTGGGTCGGCTATGGCTGGTTCGACTTCGCTTCTATTGGTTATGCGGCAGTTCGGTTAGCAGTAGGTGGGGTTACTTGATTTTTCGGCTCGGTTCACCTCAGATGAAGCCCATAGTGAAAATAAACCCAGGGATTGTAGAGCACTATGTATGCATACTGGCCTAGGACTCTCAGTCCCAGCAAAGTATGCATACAGGCTTCTTTGTATCAATATTAGCACTAGGACACGATGTTGAACTTCTCTGGCTGATCCTCTTGTCTTATGTAATTTGGGTACTCCCAATCTATTCTCGTTGGCTATATTGATTCTCAGCTAAAAATAGTACTTTGCAGGTAAGGGCCACTCCACCGACGAAGTTCCGAACTCTATTGGAGCTCTAGTGCATGCTCCAAAGAAATGATCACCAGATTCTGTTTGCTATGGACCAGACATGGCCAAGGGACCATGGATAGACTCAATAGCAAAGAGAAGACGAGATTGCATAAGCAAAGAATGCCCCGACGACGCAAGCTGATAGTGCAGTGGCAAGGTCATCATGTCCTCCAAGTTGCGAGCAGAGCTCGGATGAACAAGGGCGGCAAAAATTTGATAACCAGAGAATGAGGGCGGTGCCCTCATAATAGTGGTTAAACTATTAAGAACAGATACTACACTTGATCTAAGCCAAAAGGCCAGAGTGGTAAGGATACGAGCAATTCAGACTGCCCCTTTTATATGTAAAGATTCTACCCGTGCACGGGCCGTCTGTTCATTTCAGACTGCATTAGGCAGGTGCCGCATGTTGCTTGGGAATTCAACAAGACCAAATAATAGTCGTGCAAGAGTGCGAGTATTTATCAAGTACATGTATAGTGAATATTAGTCTACACATCCAAGTCGTCTCCTTCAAATGAACTTCTCGCCCAGCGAGCGAATGCGCATCCCGCCGCACCGATCAGGAATGACCAATCAAACAAGCCACCAAATAGCGAGTATTCTGGCAGCGTCGCAAACAAGTTCATGCTATCATCAGACGGACCCTGAGGATTTTGAGAGTCGTCTATCACAGGGGATACTGTGGGCGGAAAGGTTGTGCGAAGCTGGACAAGAGTCGACAGGAGATATATGCCCTAAGTGCCCGTTTAGTCACGAGAGACGTCAAAGAATAATTCACCAATACCATGAGTTGCGCGAGGGTCAATATCATCAGTGATGCCGATGTTTTACGTGATGTGACATGAAATGCCTGTGTGCCATCAGTACATAGCTGAAATAAGAATTCAACAGGCAACTCACTCTCGTGACGCCACGTAGCACCAAGCGGAGGGAACACAGAATGATGACGCCCACAAGGGAAAGACTAATTTGTTTAGATAGAGATGGAGTATCAAACTGTGGTTTTCCTTCATCTCCTGTCGCAGACAAGGGGAGCAAAGAGAATAGCCATGCAAGTATGTGCGCAACTATATCTCCGTATGATGCGGAAGATGTACTCGAGTTCGATACAGTCGGGGAGAGAATATTGAAGGCTGACTGGGATAGACGTGTCTGAGGGTTTCACAGTCGAGGGGAAGACCACTTACACTACATACTCGGCAGACGCAATAAACTGCCCATGACCACGTGATGGTCTTGCCCGTGAACGACTCTGCATACTCTGCTGCAATTCGGTTGCGTTTGAGAGCAACAACACGAAGGCTCATCTGCTCTTCAAGAGCTTGAAGACCAATAACTTCCTGTTGTATTGAGCTTTGTTCTTACAAATAATCGACAATGTGAATCCAGGTTCGGAAGAAACAGACAGACCAAACGTACGTCCATTTCGTTTGAACGATATCCGTGACAACCATGATCCATCTGTTTGTGGCTAAAATATTTGAGATGAAGTGCAACGACTCTTATGCTGGCAGACAGCACCTTTGAGCTTACATGGTCATCTAAGTCACGAGAACGATCCCGCAGATCGTTCTTTACTCTTTCAAGCGCGTTTTCAGCGGACGTAATCGATGACGCTGATGGTATTGATCTTCGCAAGTTGAATAGCAGCACAACTGATCGAGCGTCCACTCACCGAGACCGGTTGATGATTCCCCATGCCCCACTGACCGCACCGACTCCGGAAAGTAGTCCGAGTACCGTGGTTCCCAGCGTGACTAGTCGTGCAGTGACAGCTGTGAGCGGGCTGTGCAAGAGTAGCTCAGCGGGGAGTGGAATATATGAAAGGCTAAATATGAAAAGTGCCACAGGTGCTAATGCAAAAGCAACACGGATTGGCAATGCACGAGATTGCACAAAACCTGGATTATCTGGGACTGTTAGAAGACGATTGGGTAGACAGGAGGGAATATGGCATCTTACCAGGACGGTAGGTTAGGATGAGGCTGAACGATATGGGAACAAGTAAAAGAATCGTGAACAATAGAAGGAATAGTGCTATTCGCCAGCTCAGAAGGCGAATTCTGTTATGCCCGTGCAGACTCAGTCACGGCAGAACTTGCACAATCGAGCTATGACCCACCTCGGTTCCAACCAATCCAAACCCTGGCACATGAGCATGCAGAATAAGATACTGCATTCAGAAAAGCAGAGTGAGAAACACGTCTGCGCGAGTGTTGAATGCCATGGTTGTGCGCTACTTGATTGCGGAGTCGCTGCGGACCCTGGCAACGTGTCTTGCGGAGCGAGTTGTTGAAGGTCCTTGTACAACTTCTTTTGCAAGAAGATGCGGCAGCTAATGAACAGAAATCCTCTTCAAAAATATAAGTGAGAAATCTGCCCAGAACCATTTAGACAGGGGATGTACCCTGATGCAACTACCAGGAATGCTTCTGTTGTAGCGGCCATGGAAGGGGTGTGAGAAGTAGTAGAACCCTAACCCGAGCATAGGGTTTATTGATGGTAGTCACGTCACGTCGTCACGTCATAAACTCACGTGGATGAGATTCAGCTCGTGAGCTGCAAACGACCACGACAGCCAACGACCACACGAACGACATGAATGAACCCAAAAAATCCGACCCTACAACTCAAGTAGTTCATGAACAAGCTACCGCGACCGATATATCTTACTCTCATCCGTCAGTTGAACCTGTGGTAATTAATATTAGTTCACTTCTACAGGCTCCAACTAACGGTCACACAGGCAGAAATAATCTCAGCAGCACAGCGCGGGGATCTCAGTGCCATTCGTGAGCTCATCGAGTCGGGAAAATGCAAGGTCACAGACAGGGATGACCAGAATGTGTAAGCCTAACTCAAACGCTTTTGCCACACTCATGAATGTCCGTAGCACTCCTCTTCACTGGGCAGCAATAAATGCCCAGGTTGCAACCTGCCGCTATCTCATAGAACAGGGCGCAGAAATAGACGCAATAGGGGGTGATCTACAGGCTACCCCTCTGCAATGGGCTGCGCGCAATGGATACCTCTACATCGTGCAATTGCTTATATCCCACAATGCTGATCCGACCATCGCTGACACCCAAGGTTACAACTCCCTCCACCTCGTGACACACTCATCATCAGTAATGCCACTCCTTTACTTACTGCATCAACCCGTGAACGTCGATTCCCGCGACTTACAAGGCCATACGTCATTGATGTGGGCTGCGTATCAAGGCGATGCACTATCCGTGGATCTTCTGCTTAAGCACGGCGCGAATCCCAACTTGAAAGATGATTCTGGACTTACCCCCTTACACTGGGCTGTGGTCCGAGGCAATCGAGTTATACTCCGGCGCCTCATTGAAATGGGCGCAGACATGCACACAAAAGATCTCGAGGGCCGTTCACCAAGAGACATGGCAGTTGAATTAAAGAGCCTAGGCGCGTGGAAGAGAGCCATGGAAGAGGGTGGCTTGACGGAACACGGTGTGGTCAAAGCGAAACCATTGAATGAGGTCCGTTCACTCCTTTTGATCTCCTTCTGTAAGTTCTGATCCGGCTCCAGCGCAATACTAAAATTGCTATCTTCATTTTACCTTCCTTGTTTTTATACTTCATTTTCACAACGCTTGCTATTCTGCCGTGGTATACCGGCATTATACTCGCCATGGCTGAGTTTTTTGCTATGCATCATGTAGGTGTCGACGGACTTGCCATGACCATGCGATAGCTCATGACAAGCAGATCGTAACCCGGGTACTTCTGAATAAGAACACCTACGTTGGAACAGTAAACCAAAGTCCATATTTCGCAGGCATCATCGCAGGGTCGATGCTATGGGTTGGTTACTGCTGGTTGACACGACTTGTGCAGCGTATGTCATATACTATACTTTTACAGCCGTAGGCTGACATCATTCCAGAGACAGAATCGCACCCCTTTGTCCACTTGGCTTTCGCAATCATCTTCGGTCTATGCTTGTATAACTTCTTCCGTGCCGTTACTTTGGACCCAGGTCTTTGCCCCCGACCAGCACATGATGGAGAATTGAAGGCAGTGAGTCTATTAGCATTCTAGAATGAATCTGCACGTGGTAACGGAGACTGTAGATCATCGAAGACCTTGCTTCAGAAGGCAGACTCAATGGGCAAACGTTCTGCATACAATGCATGGTGCGTGTCAGTCATCTAAGGTGTAAATTTATGTCAATATTTTACACAGGCAAAGAAACCCCTACGGTCAAAACATTGTCGTATTTGTGATCGATGTGTAGCGCGAAGTGACCAGTATGTTCTGTCCTTTCATAGAGAGCTACAAAAGTGACCTTCGTACGTCATAGCCATTGCCCATGGGTCTGGAACTGTGGTAAGCTAAGTTATTTGAATATTGGCACTCCAACCCTGATGCAGTTTGTAGTCGGGGCAAATAACCATAGGCAGTTTTTACTGTTTGTCTCGACATTAGTCATCGACATCGTGTTGTTTGACTACCTTGTTTATGAGTGTATGTTCTCGATCATCATCTTTCTGAAGAGTCTCTACTGAGTAACAACAGATTTCTCGTCGTTATCATTGCCCGAATCCCTCGACTGCTCTATAATCCTTTGCGAGCCAGCCTTGAAGGATGCATTCCTTCTTTGTGTCTCGCTATGGTCAGCACTGCAACTGACGTGGACTTCCGTGCTTCTCGTGACACAGTACTGGCAAGTGACTAGACAGCTAACTACGTTCGAGGTCTCCAACCTCGGGCGTTTCGGCTTTATGGGCGGTCGCGGCTCCCTCGCTGCTGGCAGTGGAGGCGCCGGTATTCAGATGGGACATCGGCACCACCATGGCGCTCACCAGCAGAGTGCCGACACTGACAACGAGGCAGAGGGTGGTGCCCATAAGCAGGCACATAACCATACTTTCTGCGGGACCCTCACTGCACCCGGAACATGTAGCGCCTTCCTACTCAACCTCCTCGGCCTCGACCGGTTCACGCGTGGACGTGCCGCACGCGGACTTACCTCACATGCACGCAATCCATTTGACTTTGGAGCCGTACGGAACTGCAGGGATTTCTGGAGCATGGGCAAGGAGCTTGGCGTGGAGTATGGCCAGGTGTATGATGTGCCCTTGGAAGGTTTCGATGAGGCCAAGAAACGGAAGGAAGCGGAACGGGGTGACCTTGAGCATGATCACGAAAGTCCCAACAGCAGCAGGAGTAAGAGTCTGCTTGGCAAGCTCAGCATGCGGATGGGCATGGGATCCGGTCGGAGAGGCTACGAACCCCTGAATCAGGTCTAGCGTATGTGATCCTTTTGTGACGATGAAATATTTATTCTGTCTATTGTACATGTGGATATTGCACTGCTACAGGTACGTACAGTGTCCAGAATATAAGCACTAGTATCTTCAGTTATTGCCATTTGACTGATGAAACCACGTGCGGTTTGCATCAAGCATCCGTCACAACATCGTAGCGGCGGCGAGCCACTATTCCCCGACTCCAATGGGACCGTAGTCAACAATCGCAGACTGTCTAGACAAGTGCAAGTGACTCTCTGGACACTCTAGATCGGAGACACCCGTCTTCACAGCATCGTTCCGTCCACCACAAGCTGCTCTTAAAGTACAGTTGACTCCTCTTCAAACATTCTTTTGACATCAAGCTCGTGGTTCCCGAGTACGCGCTCAGACAAGCCAGGCATTGCATCGTCGGGACTCGGCAGGATAACTTAAGCTCGACATGCAAAGTTTCTCGTTCGATGTGTATGTTAAAATACAACCGATGGTAATACTTCGACCACCCAAGGAAACAGATGTATCCTTACGCACTCGAAAAATAGGACCTAACTGATCAGACTTGAATTTCCAGGGCCAACGAACACAATGCTCAGGAGCCCGTCGGGAGTTTTCTCTCAAAACTGACATGATTCAAAAGTAGTTGTCATTTCAGCATATATTGGTGTGCCTTTGCCAATATCCCCGGAGTGGTTGACCCCTTCAGTGTTAGACGGTGCACCCCCCCGCACTGTGTATCCGCGTCATCTATCTTAATAGTCTGATATTCGACAAGGCAGGCATCATCGACGATTCTTCCGAGTCCACTGCAATGAACGTGTGCGCTTCGCGACATTACCAAAGAAAAAGGTCCCTCGATTTATACTCGCAAATTGCTTTGAAGCTCAGCGCTCAGTACTCAGTCGTCAGATCCGATACAACCGTTACGGTGAGTCTTTCATTGCAATATATTTGCGCATGAAATGAGCGTTGTGTCCACAGCGTCTGAGTCCGTGTTGCCTCGATTCTGGCCACTCACTATCATCAAGGCCCCCCGGGCCGTGGCGTCTGTATTTTCCATTCCCATCTGTTCATGCAAGCGAGGCGAGCCGTCACGTCGGCTCCATACTCTAGAGTCTATAGATAGTATCTGTGCAATGTAATGTTTCTCTTTATGTAAAGGAAGAGAGCAGGGGAAGCGACAAAGCACTAGGATATCACACTGCACCTTGCAAAAAGATGATATGTACAAGACCATTACTCGCGCGACAGGACGCCCTCTATTAATAGCTCCTCGTACAGTCATCAACTTTCCCGCGGACCGTATTCGTTCGCGGGTGCCTGTCCAAACCCCGATATGGCAAGCTTAATATTAGTGTTAAATGATTAGTACCAGTCTTATTACAAAGCTGTTGAAAGCGGTTTAGCTTGATGGTATGGAGAAGTTACCTTCAGTACAAACCTTGGGCTTGTTTAGTTCCAATGCATCGGTCGTAGTAGGCACTGGTAAGTAAACACGGTAACCTATAATATATACTACTTACTCCGAGTTGCAGGTGTCACCGTGGCGCACTATGTAGGACGCACTCACACGCACTTGATTCCATCATTAACCTTATTCTTACACTATAAGTAAGTGGTAGTCTCACTGCAGGAACTAATATCTTATCTTCCACCAGTGACCAGGTTACCCTACCGTGACGCACACAGCTGAAGCAGTGATGTCTGTCCCAACTAGTTTTCGTGAATATCGCACCCAGGTACGCGTGATTTGTATACTTACCGACAGAGGTCGACATCGACTCACAAACACCGTGAGGTAGGGTGACGGCCACCAGAACTTGAAGCTTCAATCAGTGACTCTTTCTAAGCCGAAGGCTACCGAGGTTACCATCAAAATACATGCCGTCTCCCTGCAGGTCCGTCCCCATTTAAGTATTCAACTGCCACAGATTCAACGTACTCTCAGTTTCGTGACCTGATGGTCTCCAAAGGAATTTACCCACAGTAAGTATTATTTTTAAGTTGTAATTCGTGCTCAACACGGATATAACAGGCAAAAACGAGACATCGTTCCTTGCTCTGATGGCGCAGGCGAGATTGTTGCACTTGGGCAAGAGGTCAAGGGGTGGAAAGTCGGAGATCGTGTCTGCCCAAACTTTGCACTGGACCATATCCATGGCGATGTCACTGAAGACATCAAATTTACTGGACTTGGTGGCCACATCGATGGCGTGCTCCAGGAGTACATCAACGTCCCCGTTTACGTGTGTGTTCTTTTGATTTTAGCGTCGTATTGGTTGCGAATGTCTATTTAAGTCGTTGGTCCGCATCCCAGAACATCTTTCATACGAAGAAGGGTCGACTCTTCCGTAGGTTTACTATCTGTCCCTATCTTAACGTGCTCAGACTTTCACTAGATGCGCGGCGTTGACAGCTTACAGCGCTTGTCTTGGACCCGTCCCTCTCAAAGGGGGAGACTACGTCCTCGTTCTTGGTACCGGCGGCGTTTCAATGTACGTGATAGTTCACTGACAGTATTAACTTGTGTAAAAGCGGATCTGTTAGCTTCGGCGCCCAATTAGCCCTTGCTTCTGGTGCAACCGTCATCGTCACATCATCTTCTGATGAAAAATTACAAGTCGTAAAGAAATTGGGTGTACAGCACATCATCAACTATAAGAAGAACGTTAAATGGGACGAAGAAGTTTTGAATATTGTATGTTTATTTTTAAGGCATTCACTAGCGCGCCTAATATATTTAGACCGGCGGCCGTGGCGTTGACCACATCATCGAAGTCAGTCCCTGAAAATGCACGATTGTGGCGAACTTAATCAAGTGCGATACAGGTCGGAGGGCCCAATACTATACTGAAATGTGTCAATGCCGTGCGCTATGCTGGATGGATTCACATCATCGGCTTCGTATCCGGGGTAAGCTTTATCTGTATCTTTATCGATACCATTAATACTACTTATTTATGCAGGGAGATAACGGTATTCCAATAGGCCTTGCGATCGCGAAAGCGATCAACTTCCGCGGAATTTTGATCGGCTCTGTCAAACAGTATGATTTAATTTCCGTATCTCTATCGTACTGATCGGCGACTTATAGGTTTGAGGACATGAACCGACTCCTTACAGCGCGCGAAATTCGTCCAGTGATAAATAAAGTCTTTCCCTTCGAGGATGCTACTGAGGCTTATGCGTACCTCGAGAGCCAGAAGCATGTCGGAAAGGTAGTAATCAAATTGGCGTAAGGTGTAACCATGCAAGGGTCAAGTGTAGGAATCGAGCAATCCCGTCATAAGTATGCGCAGTGTAGGACATGTAACAGTTAAATATTCAGTGACTGTCTCCAGGCTCATCTATGCGAGAAATAACAAAATATCCGGCAGCTGAATGCTCATGAACGTTCTTCACTGCCACGTAACTTGCAAGAAAAAATGATACTGTCCACTGCGGAGAGAACAAGCAGCATCATATGATGGATCTCATTCAGTGGTATGTTTTTAAATCCTCCCGATTCGGATGTTGCGGGCGAATAAACGAGGTCGGACTCTACTAGTCTCTTCAGGCGGGCGCTTGCACCAACGCTGCGGTAGTACTACTTGACTGGCCTGACGTGATATAACTACCACTTTCAAAGGGTGTGCATGTGCTTGTTGGATCGAATATACTGATGCTCACTCTTAACTCCGAAATAAGGAGCTGCCTCCGACAGTTATAATTCCTCTATTAGCTTTCAAGAGTTGCCGGGCTTAAATCCACTCTCACTCATTTGGTGGATACCCCGCGTTGTCTTTCCCTGCGAATTGCTGATATGTTTCACTCCTAGCTTCGAATGGTGAATACGTCCTTCCAACTTGCCAGTTGCCAATTATCTATTCTCTAGGCTCATTATTATTAGCCTCTCAGACTGCATGCACCTTTCGTTGACGTTTGGGTTTGAGTAGCGCGAGTGTCTTTCTGATTCAAGTTTGTAGAGGAAATTCAGGAACTCTCCTTTTCCTCTGCAAGGTCAAACAAGACCATGTCACAATGATCGAGATCAGAATTATATGTATGTCGTTCTGATTCGTCCCTAATTCACTGATGCACAGGTCGAGGAACAGGAGCAAACAATGAAACATGTTAAATGACTAGACGACGTAAGATAGACTTAACTAGGCGCTAGTCTTCGTTACTCAAATCCTATTGCTCCCAGGGCCTAGTGAGTATTTCTTTGATTCCGTGGAAGAAAGTAAACATCAGACGCTCCGATCTTACGTCCGCCGTCTCATCCGGGGCTTTGGGAACTCTAGAGGTGTTTTTAGAATGGCCCTTTTGACCTCTCCCGCAGAATCGGGTAGACCCAAACGCTTCAGGTCGGACTGTGTTAGCTTGTTGATTTTGCAGCCTGGTAAGGCGAACACAATCAGTGAGGGATCAGGACGATTGAAATCAGGCTACACATACCTAGGGACTTGAACAACACATTGACTCTGCCAAGGCATGAACTTAGTGCATGACTATTGATACTGAAAAACTTACTTTGCCGGTTCCATGCTCAAATCAGCGGCGAGAACGCTTGTGTCGGTCGCAAAATCGTCAACGTGAAGGCATAATGCAAACATGTGCGTCAGAAGCATAGTCCCTTTTTCAGATGTCCTTCTTGCCCTGGAAAAATTTGAGGGCCACTACCTAGAGGAAGGTATAGAAGACGTACGCCACGGACCCGCGTGCAGTCTCTGTGAACCGTGATAGAAGTCCGTCAATAACGACGCTAGGAACCATTGGCAGTTTCTGTTGGATGACGTCCTTGTTGATGGTTTTAAAGGTAGCCTTGTGGAAGGCAATCATTGTCGAGATGTATATGAGCATTTTTCTGGGGATATTATTGTCAGTGGGTTCTGGTGATGAACAATACTTCTACCTACATGGTGGTCTTGTTTGGTGAGGGAGAGGCAAATGCAAGCGCCAAATGATCATTAATCCAGTGGGAACGCTTGAAGGGGAGAAGAGCGACTCGCTCGGCACCACCACCTGCACTCATGTAATTAGAAATGGACAGTGCCTTCCATTCAGGCTTTGGAATCATGTTGTGCAAGGGATATATGTCGTTTGGATTGAGAGCATCGGTGTCGTACTGCGGAACTAAACGAGTACTGTCCGCATTCGCTTTTGCTTCCTCTAGAGACACCGTTAAGTATGAAAACGGAAGGGATGAAAACAAGCAAACCTTTCGACGGTAATGTAGATGTGTTCTTCAGAATACTCTCTTGGAGGTGATCTGCGACACCCTCCATTGCAGAAACATCAACTTTGTTGCGCTCTTGCGCGCGGATCGCTAGTTTCGCCTTCTTGGTTCCGAACGTTTCCCCAAGTGCCGCGCGGGCCTCAAGCCGCTGAAGGGTAGAGACAGCAGCAGGTTGGAGACCCTTGAGGGCCTTAACTTCATGTGTGAAAATATGCAACGGAGCAGCTCGAAGGGTTGTGATGCCAGTGCGTTTATTATGCACTCCGACAAGGTATCTACAAGATAATTAATGAAAAGATAGATATGAGGATTCAATATACAGCAATGAACGCAGAGTGTATGCACACACCTGCTGCCCAGTGAACTCCGTCGTGTTTCTTCAGAGGAGTAAAAATCCACGGCTTCCGTCTCGCCCGCAATCAGCATCGGGGTCTCAACAAACGGCATTTCTTCATTGTCCGTCGTCGGCTTTTGTGTTTGTGTCTTGTAACATTTGAAAGAAGTGGATTTTGTGGGCTTGACGGAGGGGAAATTAGCTAGCGGACGTGGCACCACCGGCTTTGCTTGAATTGAAAAACTTCAACTGCGACGACCATCTGCACTCACCAAGAACAGGACCCAGCTGCTTTGGAGGCTGGTCTGAGAGCGCAAAAGACACCCTTTGAGTGTCGTCTAACTCGCGCTTGCGCTTCTTGGAAGTTGACATTGCAGCCATTAGTGACCGCTTGCTGGGAGATCGGGCTCACTGCCGCAACCCGTGACTTTTTACAACACAACACAAGTTGTCAGGTCAGTTTCACTTGCTCAAACTTTTATGAACTCATTTATATTTTATTATATAGCATTTCATACTGGTAGTTTCTATACACCTGTATAGGATCTGGAGTTGAAGTTGTTATTGTTAACGTTGGCCTCTTCGTCAGAGGTCTTAATCCCATTTCTAACCGCGGACTCACGCTTTCGAGCACTTACACCCCTACCACAATGTCTAAATCTCGCTCTAAGAGCAAGAGCCCCCCTGTAGACATTAAACCGAAGCTAGAGGAGGATTTCAAGCTAGAAGAATCTCTTTTCCCTCCAATAGACACTAAGACCTCCAAGTCGGAGGCATCACCGCCCCTCAAGCGAGAATCTTCTGAATCCGCAGCCAATGTAAAACCAAAACCAACAGGCCCACAGCTCATTGGCGACCTTCCGCGCGCGGAAGCCGCCGCTCACGCAACATTTGTGCAGATACCTGACAACCACTATCAGTATGGGACGCTTGGGCGCTCAAGAGAGGAGGGAGAGAGTATGACGTGTGACTGTCAATATGAGCATGGTTGGTCTGATACCCTTTTTTTGAGTAGAGTAGTTGTAGACTCTAAGGTCTTACTGCGCAGGTGTCGACGACCCATCGGATGCCTGTGGGCATGAGTCAGATTGTATCAATCGGCTCACACAGGTGGAGTGCCTCCCAGATGACTGTCGGTGTCGGGTATACTGCCAGAACCAACGGTAAGACTATCGTTCCTTCAGTCTTCTACTGCCATTGCTTAACATGTTGCATCCTCAATTGCACGTATTCAGGTTTCAGCGCAAGGAGTACGCCGATATTGAGATAGTGCAGACGGAAAAGAAGGGTTTTGGTCTTCGAACTGGCACGGATCTTTCAAAGTGAGATATCTCGTTCTTTCTTAAGCGTATAAGCCCTCACATCGGCTAGGGATACATTCATCTATGAGTATGTCGGCGATGTCGTCAGTCACCCTTCCTTCATGAAACGTATGCGTCAATATGCGGAGGAAGGAGTCAAGCATTTCTACTTCATGATGTTGCAGAAAGATGAAGTACGTTGCCTCACCTTTTCGTGTCTCCACAGACCACTGATGATTTTCCAGTACATCGATGCTACAAAGCGAGGTGGCATCGGCAGATTCGCAAATCATAGTTGCAACCCAAACTGCTACGTCGCGAAATGGACAGTGGGAAAGCACGTCCGCATGGGCATCTTTGCAAATAGGTACATACGCAAGGATGAGGAACTCACCTTCAATTACAATGTGGACCGTTACGGGTAAGCTCAGTTCTTGATTTATTTATTTTTCAGGTGAGCTCATACGTTCAAGGCATGAAGCACAACCGTGTTACTGCGGAGAGGCCAACTGTGTTGGTTTCCTGGGTGGCAAGACCCAGACTGATATTGCTGGGATGGATGACCTTTATCTCGATGGTGCGCCTGCCAGCGAATACCTTTTTTTTGCTTGCCAATGCTTCTGCTCTCTTAGCGTTGGGTATTACCGACGAAGTGGAGAAGCTGGGCCTCAAGGGTAATAAGCGAAAGAAGGGTAGAAAGCTTGACGAGGACTACATGGTATGCCTTACGCATGTTCCCTCTCTTCTGTTACTCACCGTCTTTCAGCCAGAGCTCAAACCTCTTCTTGAGAAGGACATTCCTAAATTGGTTCAAGCAATCCGGCAAACGCAGAGTAAGAAAGTCCTCTTCAAACTTCTTACTCGAATCAAGGTATGCCTTCACATTGATCTTGTTGGGAAGTATAATGTATTGTCCTAAGATCACCGAGGACCAAGCGGCACTACGCCAGGTTATGCGGTTGCGAGGCTTCAGTTTAATGCACAATATTCTCGAAGATCACGCCAAGGACATCGATATTACAATCGCCGTGAGTCATTACTCTCAAGTAGGTGTGGTCACATAATAAGGTAACCGTTACAGGCCTTGGAGGCCATGAGCCGCTGGCCGCTTATCCAGAGGAACAAGGTTGACGATTCGAAGATCACCATACCTGTTCGAATGTGTCTCGAATCGGAAAACGAAACCATGAGAGGACTTGCCCAAAAGGTCATCAATACCATTCCTAAACTCATCATCATTTTAACGGGATATTTACAGCTCTTGGACCACTGGGACACCCTCGAAATCGCATATCGCATTCCCAAACGAGTTAAGGCTGTAAGTTATAATTCCGTTTCCAGCCAGTAAGAACACGGTATCATTAAAAGTATTCAGGATGGCGAGGAAGAGCAAACTCCGCACCACATTGCCATGATCGAGTCACTAGAAGGGGAACTCCGCCCACTTAAGAAGCCGAAATGGGAAGACCAGTACGAACAGCACCATTTCCGCCCCGCCCCTAAACGCCCGCCCTCTACCTCTACCGTTATTGTTCAGCATCAGTGGGCACCCGTTTACCTTCCGCCAGTGGTTCATAGGCGATCGAAAGACGAAATCGCTGCTGTGATCGCCGCTGCAAAGGCAGCAGCTGAGGCGGATGCCGCCAAGGCCCCCCCTCCGCCCCCTCCTCCAGAAGAGAAAAAGGTGAAAAAAGAAAGACCTCCGAAGAAGACTCAAACAGCAGAGGAAAAGGAGGCGAATAAGGAGAAGAGGCTATTGAAGCTCGTGGGCGCCGTCGTCGTCAAATGCATGTCCAAATATTCAAAACAGCTTGACCACGACCAGTTCAAGAAACATGCTAAGGAGGTGGGTGTCATCTCACTGCTCTACAAGGTGATCGTCCACTGATTTTATTCCCCAGCTTACGCACATCATTGCCGAGAAGGAGAAGAAATCTTCCAGCTATAAAGATGGAAAACTGGAGGCGCTATCTGACGAGAAGACGACAAAGATCAAGAAGTTTGCGAAGGAATATATCACCAAGGTGCTCCGGAGGCATGAGAAATCCAAGCGAAAAGCCTCATCGTCTACTGCACCAGCGGCCTCACTCGCGATCGAGGAAAATGATCACGAAGAAGGAGGCGATGTACCTATGGTGATGTCTGTCGACGAAGCAATGGATCTCGGTAATGGGTCAGATAGTGAAGCAGATGATGCGGACAGAGGAGGCGATGTGGAGATGCAGGATTTGGAAGACATGCAACATTCTTCGGACGATGTTGATCTATCCCCTAAGGAAGGAGTCGCTGAACACCCTCCACAGTCCCTCACCCCGATAACACCACCGGACGCTACTATTGATCCTAGACTGCGGCATCGGCTTGAAGAGCCAGGGAGCCCTTCAACATATTGTTGGGACTCAAGTACATAGCACTTACTCAATCATTGTCTCCTATCTATCACGCTAAGTATTTGCCTCCTCACTTGCCTAGTTGTTAGATTGCACCCAGTTTTTCATCGCTGGACAAATTGAACGCATATTCTACCGATCGTGCTTACCCTTGCACTCAGGCTTCTATAATCACTGTAATGTGCTACAATATACGTTAGTTGAGTACCACCCACACTATGCTAGCACAGGACGATGATCAAGAATTAGTCCATATATACAAGCTGTTCACCGGTTCTGGTGGAAAAGTCGTAATTGAAGATATCATGCCTGCTAAATGCAAGTTACTACTGGAATACAAGTTTCGGATCATCCCCTCGACCTTTGCTCAATCCCTACCACAGACAAGCGAGTTTCAAGTTTCATATGGATATGAAACAATATTCTGTACGAACGCGCTATTAACCTTACCACAGCACTCCTAAACACTAGCATTTCCAGTTAATCGAGCATCGTCACTGTGTTCGCAACAAGTGAAGGAACAGCAAGGGGTCGGGGGATGTTAACACGCGAGCCTCGAGGGATTTTATTTGGTGAGTCGAACGGGACATGAGAGAATTTCTAGGAACAGTTCTTTGTCGGACACAGTGAACAGCCCTTCGGCGGTGCCCAATGCTAGCAGGAAATTTGCGGAGGGCGCAAGAAAGGCTTGGATGAAAAAACTGTGGGGAATTGTAGGATATAATTAGGGTCCGGGGGCTGGAAGCATCTGGGCCAGTCGAGAAAACGATAGGCCGAACAGAAGGATTTCCCGAGAGGAGGTTGACAACGATGTTGACTTCGTGGCGTCACCCCTGCAGAAAGGAACATAAATTTTTCTGGAAGTGCTTCTCAATAAAGCCTTTCTTTTGCCATACAATCCTCTCCGATTTGATGTTCTTGCTTGATTGCCGAATGAACGAATACGGATCTGGTTTGGCAAAAATGTTGTGCCTCTTCCTATAGTGCAGAACGAGTGCTAGAGGATCCGGAGAAGCGTGCCGAAGAGGGCCAGGAAGTTTGCCATGAGAGACAAGATAAGGTTACAACTCCATGAGTCCTCTGCTTGTGTGATGATTGAGCCAGTGTTGTCGGGGTTTGGCAAAACATCCGGACGTGGTCAGATGAAGGCAATCATGATGAAGGTGCTATGACAGCAACTGTGTAAATCCGGTGCGGTCGTTGAAGGGAGAAACGAAGAAATTTCGGGGAAAAGTACATTGATCTATACGTAGCTGAATTAATGAAGCGGGTGAGAGAAAGAAGGCTATTAAAATATCTTGCCCTCCGAGTCGTGTTGTCCTCTCAATTACCCGGTACCTCGAGCACATACAAGTAGCCCTGCCCAAATGTGTTATGAGCCTGAAATAGGCTACGACTTAATCGCATACTTCTAGAACACCGAACTTCAGAACATGAGAGGTGTTGTAGCTGTAATAATCAGTCCATACTTCTAGAACACCGAACTTCAGAACATGAGAGGTGTTGTAGCTGTAATAATCAGTCAAAGGGTTCAAGCCTTCAAAGCCAAAGATGTTGGGCATCGTCATCATCCAGGCGTCACGAAGCACACTAGCATCGAACCCCGCGTTCCGAGAGAACATATTCCAGTTTTGCTCTTATCGAAATGACCTCATGGTTTGTCGTCAAGATACTGTTTGGCATGGAGTCCGACAACATTGCGCCAGACACTTCCATATCGAAATAGCCATAAATCGAGGCCATTAGACTCGAGGTCGGTGAGCGAGGCAAAGATGAAGCTTTGAAGAGTGGAATATGTAAACGAGTGGGCAGTTGGAGCTGGGAGGAAACGAACATGCGTAACCTGTTTTCGAAGGATGTGTCCTCGCAGAGAGTCGCTCCGACATAAAATGCGATAAATAAAGCATAACAATAAGAATAGAACGAGCGACAACATATATAAATTATGGCGGTTTGAAAGTCGCGAGCCTTGGTGAGAAGACTGAGCTGCAGTACTTCTGATCAACTAGGACTGCCAAGTCATCAAAGGATTCAAAAAAGCTTTAAGCAACATCGACGCGAGCTATCGCGTATCACGTGATTGACTTCTGCTTATCACATGACTTCAGTTTCTAAAGTCTGACACGCTGAGCTGTCTTCATCTTCTACTTCTTCAGAACTTAGCTCTAGATGCTGCCTGTGACTGTGGAGGAGAGCAAGGCTCAGCGTCTTCAGAGACAGCAGGCACGATTCAGGGATCGTGGAGGGTCAGTACCCCCTACCTATTATCTACATGTATTGAACTCTCCACAATCGCCCTCTGCAGTGCATTTGTTCCTTCGGAAAAGAATGCCCTTAAAGATATTCTGTTGGCCCGCACCGTCTCTGGAGAGTCCCCTTCAAAAGTGGCCACGAGGTCACCCTATCGCCACCGAAGCAGTAGCGCATCTCCATCAAAGGCCAAACGCAACAAGGCGGCCAGTAAAGCCCAAGGGAGTCCTATCAAGGTCAGGGCCTCACGCCTGAAAACCAACATCGAGGCGCCAGCGGGCTTGCTCAGTGGAAACGCTGCGGCAGGTGCGTACCACTACTTCACGCACAACGTCATCGGTCGACCATCGTGCAGGTCCCTCTATTGAGTCTGGAGGTAAAGTATTGAAGGCGCAGACAAAGAAGAAAGCAGGTACTACTACCCGCAAGGGTAAAGGAAAGGCCAAAGCTACTGACGGTTGGCTTCTCTCCTATTCTGCTGAGATCACTTCCCATACTAGTTGTCAGGTAACGATGTGTCAGAAGCAGAAACAACCAAAGTCAAACCTGCTCCAAAACGCCGAGGGCGGCCGCCGAAAACCAAACCTCAAGCTAATGACCTTGGTACGTTCATTCTCACCATCTTTTTGCATATGTAGACGATCATTCACCCAGATATCGACGCTGATCCTGAACCGTCAAACCACAAGACGCGGACGTCAAAGGCAAAGGCACCCGACATATCTAAAGTCAAAGCCAAATTAGCAGAGGAGCCTCGATCAGACGACGAAGGCACTCTGGTAGAAGCTCCCCGACCAAAAACACACTCCAAACGCAAGCCCGTTATCGTCACAATCGAATCCGATGATGAGGATGCGCCTATATCTGACAATAAATCTGCAACCGCTGAGCCTTCCGCGATTCCGAAGACTGCTCACAAACGGCCCTCCGCCAAAGATGCTCCGCTCAATCGAGCACCAACCAAACAACGCGCAGAGAATCGCAAGGAGCACCCGGATGAAGGTGATGCTTTATACATGTATGAAGCACTGCGAACATCATCTCAACACCTTCATTTAACAGCAGAGCCGACACATGCTTCTCGGACGTGGGAACGTTCAAAGTGGTCAGAAGTCAATGAAAAGCCTCCTAACTCAGTGAAAACAAAAACTTATGGATCTCTGATCGTTGATATTCCCATGAAGAAGTCTGCCACTAACCCCAAACGCAGCGCGCCTGATGACGATGTTAGCGGAGATGTGAAACAGCCTCTCAAGAAGCCTAAAGTGACCAAATCCCAAAGCGCTAAATCTCTGCTTTTATCCAACTCCGTTGCGGTACTGAAACCTGATGCGGACGACCCTGCTGTCAAGAAACCTCATTCAGCTATGAAACAAGACACAAAGAGGAAGAAGGAACGCCCACCGGAATCGGATGACGAAGATCACATGCCTAAGAAACCTGTTTCAAAGAAGGCAAGATTTGATGAAGAACCGAAGCCACGGTACGTCCTATAACAAAAACTGGCTGAGCGCTCCCACAATCTGCGGCTTCAGCGTGCATATTTCCTCCGAGAAACAGAAAGAGAACGCCCTTCCATCGAGAAAGCCGAGGACGGGGAAGGTTGGTTTTATATAGCTAGTGTCCTGATCTTTTCTCACAAGTTGATTTATAGCCCAACTCCAAGTCGAAATCCAGAGGTCCACCCAAGGATGTCCTAGACCGCATCAAGGCAAGCGCCACATTACATCGAATCGACGATAGCGAGCCGGACCCGCTTGACTGCCTGTCATGACCATGTCGAATACTGTTCGCTCGCGAAGAAATTTGCATTATGTATCAACCATTTACGTACACTAACACACCACCCAACCTATCTTCAGCAATCTTGTCAATAATATTCGCTTTGTCACATTTGTCACCGCTAATACACCGAAATTCTGCTGCTCGGTACACCTTGTAGAATGTGTAGGTGCCGGACTGCAGGTCAGACTTCAGAATCAGGAGGTGGGCTGAAATAGTCGAATGTTATCTGAGGGGCCTGAAAACTTCAGGCAGCAAAATGGCCGCTCAAGTGCACATCATCCACCCACCACTTACGTATAAATCTACGCAATCAATACCTCGAAAGAAGATGGTGATACCAGAAGGAAGCAAAGTGATTATTCTCTTCTATGTTCTATACAACGCCAGTGGCAGCGGGAAGAACAGCATCCTCGTCACGACCTATCGTGGTACGTCGTATGAGCGTGATCGAATAAAAGGGAACGGAATGAAATTCACCTTCATAGAACTTCTGCAAGAATGTTCGGTGTGGCCGTTGGTTATTTTGAAGCACAATCCCATATATATGGTCCGGTTGCTTCCAGCAGTTCAACGTCTCCTGCAATTCCTGCTGGCCCTTGAGTAGTAACACCTCGATAGCGCGCTGGTCTGTTACGTGGCGGTTCTGCTCAAACTTCTGGCGAATTGAACTGCGCAGGTATGCCGGAGTGACATTCAACGCATAGATTGTACAAATCTCGGGAGCCTTGTTAAAAGATCGTTCGGTTAATGTCGGGTAGGAAGCTAGCTCAGTCAGTAGTGCACGTACAGCACGAACCCATGCCCTGTACAGGTCAATAACTCGAAGGCGCGCTTCTGCGCGGCTGCTTGAGACGCGCGTCATCTGCGCAAGTCGGGAGGGTATTGTGGTCATGGCCGGCCTGAACTTGTACTAACTGCAGTGGTAGCGTCGTGTTGAACGGAGTGGAGTTGCTGACATAAGCTTTGCCCAAGTCCATTTAGCTAGTTTTTATCTTATCCGCTTAGAAGCGATTGTTCTGAATCTCTCGACTCCTCGCAGCATCACATCAAGAAAATAAGATGGTTAGAGGCTCAGGTAAGAGTCAATTCTGACTGGATCGGAGATGTATTTTGAACACTTATCGAACAGGCAAGTTTAAGACCAAGCGCGGCGGAGGGAGGAATTTCAGGTGCAATTCGATCACCGTTGTCATCCCATCGTCCACGCTGAATAGCGTTATCTAACCTAGCAAACACCTCGAAATTGACGAGAACGGAACTGCTGTTTCACTTGATAAACGATGGTGAGTTTTCAAGGGATAATTATGGCATTTCCCTCAATAATTTGTCCTGATCAGGGCTCCTCGTAATCAAGAGGGCGAGACCGATTCTGACGAAGAGAACAAATTGGAGGAGGAAGAGGAGGAGGAGGAGGAAGATGAAGAGGAGGAAGATGAAGAAGGGGGAAGCGGTAGTGCCGCACAGCCTGAGCTAAGTCGCGCTGAGCGAAAGGCTCTCAAGAAGAAACAAGCAGATCAGAAACAACCAGGGGAGGGGGAGAGTGACACAGATGCAGATCTAATAAACCCCAACCACGTCGAGAAGAAGATGAATATATCTGATCTTGGTGCGCCTAGAGAGCTAACCCGTAGAGAAAGGTGGGTGCTTATGCCTCAAGAATAACGTCGCTGACCGTCTATTTCTCAGGGAGGCGAAGGAGAAACAAGAAGCCAAGGATCGCTACTGGAAGGTCAGTTTGAGTTGCTGAAGTAATGTATCATATTTCTTCTTCATTCAGCTCACTCCTTGCACTGTAGTTACATGTTGCTGGAAAGACCGATGAAGCAAAGTCTGATCTCGCTCGCCTTAGAAAGATCAAAGAGGAACGAGAGGCTGCTCAGGCCAAGAGGAAGGCTGAGGCCGAAGGTTCGCTGCAATGTCCACACCAATCATTCACAATCATACTCACTATCCCGCAGCAAAGGCCGCAGAGATAGAGGCCAAGCGCAAGGCAGCCGAGAAGAAACGTACTTGATTCTCATATTTCAATGGTCATCAAGACTCTGTAATACATAGTCCCTGTGTTGCTTGCATTGCACTCTGTAACTCTTTAATCCTCCGATAAAGCTAGAAAAATTGGGGTGGTGCGCATTGCGGAAGTCATGTGTACGACGTTTCCGTCCCATCGATTGCCCATCCAGCCAGCATGGCTGTAAGGCCGCAAGGAATATAGAAGATGCAAGATAAGATTGCGAGGGACGTGACCAAGGTGCTGCGGGCAGGCATTGGGTGCACATCTGGGAAATTTAGGGCACTATGATGGTGAGCGGCACTGTGATGGTGAGGGCTTTCCTCCATGGCCGCAAATAATACGTCAAGCATCTTGTGGACATCCTCTAATGGCAAGTGTTATGGCATTAGATCCCCGTAGCGTTCGAGAACAACATAAGTTACCTTCCCGTGGATCTGAGTCATGATACTGTAGTTTTATGCTCTTCGAGAAATACCCACTTCTGGCAAATTTAAAATCTGCGTGCTCTCGCACACGAGCCCGTACAGTTCCTTTAAAATTATGAGCTTGTGAGGGTGCCTATCGTGCGATGCAACATACCGTCCTCAGATAGTGCAAAGAGAGCTGCCGCACCGCCAACAACACGGTAAGACCGATCATGCACCAACAATTTCAGTATGTGCGGGAGTCCTTCCAAGATGACCGATCGAAACTCATGCGTGACAAAAGTTCTTCCAGATGAATGCCGAATCCCGAAAAGAGTGTGAAGTGCCATTGCAGCATTCATTTGAGAGGCCCACTTCTGGTTGTCCAAGGCGGCCACTATGGCATGGAATATAGCGAGCTTTGATTCTTTAATCAACTCTTTCCCATCGGCTTTAAAATTTTCTTAGCATAAAGCATTATGCATAGAAATGCGTGCTCACTATAGTTGGATATGATGTCCAGGACATCAAATGCTGCATGATTCAGCGCTGCTTCACCCTTTTTGAACATGGTACAAAGGGCCGCTGTTATGTGAGCTTTAAGAACAGCTGCCCTCAGGTCATCTATATAAGAGTGTTGAGATCTTTAGAGGAGAAACGCAGCATCGCACAAGCTTACCGTTGCGCATGAGGCGTCCGAGCACCTCTTTACCGGGTTCATTCTCGACCGTCCCGATAAACGATCCTTGTTTGAAAGCGCTGATGATATAGTCAGGCGCGGATTGCTCAAACATAGCTTTTCTGATGTTTTCTGAATTGGATTGAGGAAGATTCAATCATAACATCAGGTGAAAAACTGACCGTGGTCCAGGATGCGAGAGAATGCGTAAGCCGCAAACAAACAATTCTTCCTGTGTTTTAAATGATTGACTAACGTCTCAACGACACCTGCCTTAATTGCCGTCAATCGTATATATGCTAAAACAAGCTTAGCAACAGAAAAGACGTTGTTGTATAAGAAACTCACGATACTGGAGCATCGACAACATCGCAAGAATAGCTCCGCTACTTATTTCGTGCTTGCGATTTTTCATCAGCGACGCCACTTTCTCGATGTGTCCCTTGTGAATCAAGTCTTCCTGAACGTCAACTGGAAGTCTACTAGTCAGGCGCCACATGGGTGTAAGTGTGCATATGTCGCACCATGGCTCGCAAGTTGGCCAAGGATTTGGATGGCAGGATCCTCGATATCAGTTAAGCGATGTTCCAACATGTTGACCAAAAGCGCGAGAAAACCACTTTCTGGTTGCAGCAATTGCTTACGGAACTTATCTGAATCTTGCTATCAGCACAATAGTTGAGCGACAACGACATTAGAAACTTACCGTGTCTTGCATATGCACATATAACATTGCCCACCGGCGGTGAGATGTAAAAGTCGTGTTGTTTCAAATGTTTGATAAGCGTAGGAATTAGATCCAGGACCTTAGCTTGGGCTATTTCTGAAACGGGTTATCAAGCAAACGCCTGCGTTCAAAGAACAACCGAAAATACCGTCATGGACAAGGGCAGCAAGTATGCGTAAGGCCGCTACCAAAATTTCTTCGTCTGTGATAGGTCATGTCAGCCTGAACGTATAAAGGCACATTCAGATCGAAAACTCACGTTGGCTGCCGAGAAGTTTGATGATGCCCTTCGCGGCCTTTTCCGTCACAGCCGGTTGATGGACGTCTGAAGATATCCCATAGTCACGAAGTGAATATCGTTCCGGTGGGCTGAATTACGAACCATTGCGAGCAAGCAACGACAAAGTCTGTGATGCATGAATTTGCACCATCAACGACTCGGTTTCGGAGACCCCTCCAAGGTCTAGTACACGCTGGAATGTTGCCTCGCTCAAGATCTCGTTCCCTACCGCGGCATGCTTAACTAGAGCGGGAAGGGCTTTGCAAGCTCGAATCTGATCAATATCGTCCTGGCTCGCCAGCATTTTCAACACATCAGCGGCTGCCTTTTCCAGGTATTGCGCGTCAAGTTGGGGCACTGCAGAAAGTGAGTGGACATCCGTGCAATAGGTTCACCATAACTTACATAGTTCACTCAGTGCAACGGTAGCACTGACACGCACTCTCGGATCATCGCTGTAACGAACTAACTGCTTTAGTTGGCTCTCCCAACCGTCCGATTCTCTGACCGCAGCCCTTCCTTGCTCTGTAAAGTGCTCAGAAGACAAATTGCAATAAATAAATAAAAGACTCACCAAATGAAGCCATGAATGCTAGTCGGTCAACTGCGTCGAAACACTCCACTCCATGTAACTGGATATCTCTTAAAAGTGAGGGCACGGTTGATGCATCAAAGATATCCTTCTCCCACAGTTGACCCAGTTTGGAAAGCCGGTCTTGGCTGGCTGGATCATTCCAGTACATCAATTCTGGCCATACGTCGAAGTCCTTCCAGAATTTGGCCTTGGCTCGATAGTTGCCTTTGAAAAGGACAGAAGCGTGAATCTTCTGTCCAGGGAGGATCACCCGAGGCGCGCCACGGTGGAGCCTTCAAAAGATTTGAATCAATTCATCAAAAGGTTCACAGCACGTACCCAAATGTGTGATTGTCTTCAGTGCCATAAACAACCCGCTTGACAGGAGCGAATTCGAGGAACCACCATGTTCTCCGCAGTGATTCGAACGTCCTCTTCTGCAAATCGTCCATCTTCCAGACGACTTCCGTGGCCTTCACCCTCAAACCTGCCTCAACGGCCTCCTTTCGCATCCATAGCAATGGAATGTCACCCGATTGAAGCTTCTCGTTGAGTCGATTGCCTCCGCCACTGCAAATGTCCGTTATTGAATCAAAGGTGCGGATATTCTTAGGCGTTTGACATACACGTCCGAGTGACTACCTGCAAACCAGACCTCCTTGATACGCTCGGAATGGGACCCTTCTGTATTTGCACCACGGATATACTCGGGAAGGAATTTGACTCGCCGCTCATCCAAAGCAAGAGCATGTCTGAAATAGCACATGTGGTGGTCGCCGTTAGTGGTCGAAGGTAGCGTCTTCCCCCTCACAACGCCAACCGAAGAAACAGTATCCCTTCACGTGAATAAATAAACAGATATCAACCATGTTCTAAAGGTCAATGTCGTACCATACGCCGACGAAATGGATGTGGACGTGCGATCTGCAGAATGTGCTCTTGAACGTTTCAGCAAGCTCATTCGCCCAGGCATGTTTGCGCCGAGATTTTTGTCTCTTTGAGGCTTTTTCATCTATTTTCGAATATAGCTCAAAGGCGCTAAATATCGCCAAGATGAGAAGGAAGCGATAGTACGAGATGGAACTATCCTTACAATGGTATTTGCTCGTTGTTGCCGGGGAGAATTAAGCCGACCTAGAGTTAAAAAAAAATTAACACCCTTTTTTGGTTAGCATGTCAATTCAGACGACCCACGCGGTGTATCATTCCAGCAATTGCTCGGGCCTGATAAGCGCCTCTGGAAAAGCCTATGACAAGATATTATCTCAGGCATTATGATCATTGCGTCTAGCACGAGAACCTACCGAAAAGGTAAATCCTATCACCGTCTTTATAGTTTTGTGATATCCATTGATAGGCTGCCAGTATCACTCTTTCGAGATTCCTGAATCACTGCTAAATAATGCCACATAGAGTTTAACCGCCCCACGTACCAAGCTATAAGCAAATCCACTTTGTTGCTCAGCCAATAATGGACATATGTGAGAGAGCGCCACGTCGGCCGGGCGTGCGTGCCCACTCCGCTGTTGTAATAAGTGAGTTGTTGGTCTTCGGATTTCACAAGTTGGCTGTATAGTTCGACGACATTGGTGTTCTGCACAGTCGTCAGCCAAAGAAATTCAATCAAGTACATACGCACCTTGAGTCCAAACCGGTTCGACGAGCCATCAATACAGACTACTAAATTCCTGCCCTCCTTGTGTTTGGAGTACGGACACGTGTATTTATATGTAGGGTAGATTGTGGTCGTAGAGGTTGGGGAAGGTACATCAGTGGTGAGCAGCGGCTCTGTTGCAAGGGGAGGCATGGTTGAAGAAGTTCTGCATGGGATTCCAGAACTTATTATGCATTTATTGGGCGCTAGAATGTTCGTGCACTGTATCAAAACCAGGCAAGTGCGTGATATTAGTGCACTTCTTGATCAAAGATTATATAAATATAGAAATTCTTTCTGTCTCTCGATCAAAGATTAGCGCCATGACTGTCATGTATGACAGACCTTCGTAAACGGTGAGCTACGCAAAGTACGGACGCACGGATGACGAAACATTTAATTAAACCATTCTATGGAGCATAACTAAACTTGCTGTGTCACGGTGAAACGGATCGCGTGGCAGCTAGAATCTCGAGAAGGCCACCTGTATAGCGGCCGACACCTTGGGATTGGCGGGCAATGAGCATTAGCTTCAAGGGTTAGGCTTCGGTCGGGCCAGCTCACCGGAAAATTATATAAGTATTTCCAACGGCCAATTCCGACATCACGGCAAAACTGCATGCATTTCCGGGAGCCAACTCGTCCCCGACTCTGCCGGAAGTAGAGAGGGTTTTGTACTAATCAGTAAAAGCGCTGAAATGAACGCTTACGACTTCAGTAGCGCACTCATGCGATTGGTGGAGAGCTCAGATGCTGAAAATCGATGAAATCAGGATTTGATTAGAGGCAGACAGGCTAGATTGTACTATCATACTTATCAACATGATCAGATTTTTGAGAGAAAAACTAAAGATGAAGTCTCAGTGTTCAAGAGAGAACTGCTATGACATTAACAATTCCCGCTACGGAAGTAGTGGGTTTTGGTGTGTCATCCTCGAAAAAACCTCATCGTTAAATTTTGGCAGTAAAACGCATTCCAGTTTAAAAAGGCGTTTTGTTCGCATGGTCATGTGACATTATCTCTTTCTCTGCGTATGTCGTTCTGTGTTGGTCGTCGACTATTATGTCTTCTATGTATCACGAAGTCCTTCGGCCGTCGTAAGCTTCTCTACCTTTGATGTCGCTGCCAGCCCCACAAAGAAGGCAAAACATGCAAAGGGAGGCAAAGGAAAAGAGAAAATGGACTAATTCGCGTTTCAGCCTCGCAAATGACTTGTAATCAAGAATCGTGTGTCCTCTGACTGAAAAAAAAAAGGTGTTCGATGCTGACTCGGCATATTTGTAACAACCTGCGCATTACCTTATTATGTTTGGATCCGACCTTATGTATTTCTAGCCTCGATCTCATGGTAGCACTGGCCTCCATCTAGGTTTCGGGATTGATTTCGTCTCGTTGTTCTATACGTGTTTTGTATCTGTAGCACTTGCAATCGAATCGACGCACGTCATGGCTTGGGAAAAAGCGACTGTAGCGGGCTTTGCTGCATGCGGCCTTTCGCGTTATACCTAAAGATGGAGTCTAAAGATGAAATACAGTAAGACAGAGGTGCATCACCAAAATTCCCCTAGTCTGAACTTGCCTTATGCAGACATTTCCCCATGCCACAAACTTGTGAGAGACGATGGTCTGATGATGTGTGCACTCCCTCAGACATGCACCAACACATTTGTGGATTGCCCTCGAAGGTTCTCACCAGTCTGACGTGCATCCAGTAAGTTCGGATGTTATTCATGCTCCCCAGATATCTTCTGATCTGAGTCATCCAGTTGGCCAACATGTCACATGCTGTGACACTTCTTCATGGCCTGGGACTCACAGTTACTTAGTGCATTAATGTTGCCCTTTCATCTCACATCACCCTCATGTGGTCAGCTCAATAGACCCTCCAGTTTGAGTGCCACCACAAACTTGGGGATGTACTGTGCTTATTGCTTGACCAATAGCCATATTCAACTCAGAATGACAAGGCAAGCTGCGAGTGATTCTCTATTATTCATATTCTGAAGTTCTATATCTACAGAGGGAACCAACCTTTCCTCTTTGCATGGTGACCTTATGGCTGCTGAATATTAGCTCTGACTTGGAACCTCATCTTATGATTTAGGTTCCGGGCTTAGTAGGAACAGCGACAATAATAGGAGTTTGTGGCACGCAGAATATATTCAGCAGATTCCGATTATCTATTATACTAACTAACTACTCCGCCACTCAGATGTTCTAGTAACTCCGCTAGTTAGTGCACGAATCATGTCGGCTGATTGCTATGTCACAACACTCCCCCTCAATCTGGAGACATGCCCATCATGTTGGAGAGTCTCTGATGTGATGGTCTAGCTAGCGGTTTTGTGAGTACATCTGATATCATCCTTTCTGTAGGACAATATACTTGTATTATTTTCTCGCGAATCTTATTTCTGATGTAATGATTCTTTACATCAAAGTGCTTTGATTTCGCATGATATTGAGGGTCTTGAGCTATCACTAATGCTGCCATATTGTCTCCATACAGGATTGTTGGTCCTTCCTGGACCAATTTCAAATCTTCAAACAGATATCAAAGCCACACTGCTTCTTTCGCCCCATATGCCATTGCTGTATATTCTGCCTCTGTTGAGGATAGCGAGATGGCATTCTGCTTCTTGGAGCTCCAGGTAATGGCTCCTCCACTTAGTTTGAATACATATCCTGATACTGAGACTGTTGATGCACGAAAGTGCACGTGCGACGCGATGCGGAGTTGAGTGTTGGTATTCCAACTCGGATGCTTATATACCTGTTTCTTTGCGTTTGTCCCTTTTCCCTCAGTCACTTACACGAGACTGAGGGTATGTTCCGTTATCGCTTGCGCACCACCTAGACACTAACAATATCTCGATAGATTGACGTGTGTCTAGATTTAACAGGTTATGAGCCCTGCTATCTCGTAAATGAGGAGCAGAACCATCTAGGCACCGGTAATTCATAAGGACCCTTCCAGCCGAGCTTCCAAAGCCTCGAGCGTATGGCGTAAACCGTCGTCTTCTATCAGCATTCACAGAAACATTGAATTCTTCCTCTTTGGGCGAGAAGCAACCTCATCCCAAGAAATACATATTTAAGACACGGAACATGAACTTTCTCCCAATTCTCTTCCTCTCTTTCGTCGTTCATCATGCCACCAAAATCAAACACAACTGCTGCCGCTGGTCCCCATATGCACTTGCATAGTTCTGGCAAAAAAGGGGGGGTCTAGCACTACCTGGAAGCTCTGCTCGGGTAACTCCTGCTGCCCCTACTATCAGCACCATAACGCTTAGCCAGACAGACTTAGAAAAGATCAAAGTCCTTGACTGCAGCAAGAATAACTGGGGTGTGTGGTCTGACAAGATGCAAAACTACTTGCTCTTGAAGCATGGCGGAGGCTACATTCTTGGTATCATAACTTGCTCTGATCCTTCTGTTGACCCCTCAAGTGCGGCCAATTGGGACTTAAATAACTTATGCATAATCGCTGCTCTACGCACTCATTCCAGTCCTGAAGAACAGGAATTCCTTCACACGTACTCTAATGCATACTTAGCCTGGGATGCTCTCAAGTCTCGCCATGAGAAGGTTGGCCCCATTGCACAAATCCTGTTGATCCAACAAGCTCTTGCCGTTCGTTATCGCTGCTCCGAGCGCCTTTCTACTACTAGTACTCAACTCGGTGAGCTAGTCCGACACATATATGCTATTGGACTGCCCAAGGAGAACGACTTCCTCACCATCATGATGCTTAATGCCATGAGTGATGACCTGCCTCACATCCGAAACCATATTGCAGACGCCCTTTCTACCAGCTCTTCCACCAATGCATACAGTCCATCCAACATCCATGCCCAACTCGATGTCAAGCAACAGCTCATTGACACTGAGAAGATGAAGGGATCGAGCGACCTTGCTATGGTGGCCACTGGAAAGGGGGGGACAGTCTCAATCCAACTGGTCTAAGACCTGCTCTGAGTGCGGCCACACTGGCCACACCTTCTGTTGCACGACCTGCCATAGCTGGGGACATTATGTGAAGGACTGTTTTGCCAAGGGTGGCGCAATGGAGGGCAAGCGTGATGAAGTCTTAGCCCGTAAGCGTGCTGCTTGTGAAGCAGCTGGTAAGGGAGGACCTACTAGCAAGCCCACCAACAAGGGGGCTGCTTCCACTGGCAAGCCAGGAGGAGTACATTACGACCAGGGTGGGCGTGCTTACTTACTCGACAGTGTATCTGGCGAGGCCATCTATATTGCCTCTGCTCCCTCCTCCGCGCCTACCAGTGCCTCATCTACTCCAGAGTCCCAAGAATTTGCTGGCCTTGCATGTGATACCATGACCCCTGCATTCATCCAGGAGCTATCTGCAAATGACGATGACAAGTTCTTGGCCCTCCTAGCTGCAGTGGACACCCTACAGACCAGTATTGACTGGTGCAACCACACTCAATCAGTAGACTTTGCGGGTATCACATATAAGGCACCCAACCAGCATCAACGCACCATAGTAGATCCCTCCGTTGTGCCCTTCTTCTTGGATAGCGGCGCCTCTGTCCACATTAGCAATGAGGAGGGGGATTTTTTTAGTCTTCGTCCTATCCCTCCTCGTACAGTAAGTGGTGTGGGTGGCTCCTCCATTCAGGCCATTGGGGTTGGTACAATACGTCTAGTCATTGCCAAGGGTATCCACCTTACCCTTGACCATGTCCTCTTCATTCCGGCTGCTACTGTTTGCCTTCTCTCTGTGTCTGCACTCTGCGCTGCTCATTGTTGCATTGCCTCATTTGACGCCACTAGTTGCTGGGTCCAAGCTCGCAGTGGAGCTTGCATGTTGTCCGGTACACTCACCTCCCACAAACTGTATGCACTCTCTGGCGGGCAGCTATCTGCAGAGCATGCTTACCTTGCCCACCATCTTCCCACCTTACAATCCTGGCACCGTCGTCTTGGTCACGCAAACTATTGTGCAGTATATGACCTCACACGTTCTGGCAATGCGACCGGTATGCCCATCAATCTCTCTACTGAACCTCCCGTTTGTGACACTTGTATCCTTGGAAAGCAGACCAAGTCTAGCGTCCCGAAGGTTCAGATGGGGGATCGAGCTACTAGAAAGTTGGGCATCATGCATGTAGACCTCATGGAACATCCAGACACTGTGTCTGCAGCAGGCAATAGATATGTAATGGACTTGATTGTCGATTTTTTGTCCTATGCATGGTCTGTTCCTTTAGCAGCCAAGTCCGATGCCTTTCCAGCCCTTCAAGCTTGGGAATGGGCTTGCGAACTCGAAACTGGTCAAAAAGTCGGCATCTACCGCTCAGACAATGGGGAACTCAAATCTGAATCTATGCAAGAGTGGCTCCTCTCATGTGGATCCCAACATCAATTTACTGCACCATATACTTCTGCTCAAAACGGCCGTGTGGAACACTTGCACCGTACCCTAATGGGCAAAGCTCGGGCTATGCGTTCTACCTGTGGGGTCCCCGTTAATCGCTGGGACGAGTTTGTCCTCACAGCATGTTACCTCACTAACTGTACTCCTGTCGCCTCACAGACCGGCCATACCCCATATGAGCGTTGGTTTGGTGCCAAGCCTGATCTATCGCACCTTCATGAGATCGGTTGTCGTGCATTTGTTCTGATTCAAAATCGCCATAATCCCAAGGTCTATAACCGCTCTGTGGAATGTGTACTCATTGGATATTCTCTTGACTCTAAGGCATACCACTGTTACCATCGCGAGTCTCACAAAGTGTTCGTCTCATTTCATGTGTCCTTTATTGAATTGCATACCTCTAGTGAGACTCCTTTGCACCCCAGCCTTACAATCGAGAATCCCACCATCCCTTCCACACCTTTGTCCCAGCATGCTAGTGTCGTCAATGCCCCAGAGGACAACATTCTGCCATCCATGACCCCGCCATCTCCAACTACAGCAATTGAACCTGCTGCTCGGCGTTCACGACGCATTCCTGTCCCATCTGAGTGCTGATGTGCAGCTGAGGGCATCCCATACACTAATGCAACACAGCGGGCTGCACTGAATTCTTTGGTTGATGCAGAATGTCTTTGTGCACTTGATGATGCACAGGCACATCCTGCAATGATTGACAGCTCCTTGATGGATCTAGGAGCTGAGATAATGCACTTAACGGAGGTGTTTGCCGCTATCCCTGACGACTTCGAGAATCAACACCCAGATGACCCTATGACATATGCTGAAGCAATGCGCTCTGAACATGCCTCTAAATGGACTGCAGCACTGCAGGAGGAGTTTAATTCCCTTCATGATCTTGGTGTCTATAAACTGGTCCCTCGCACCACCATCCCTCCAGGACATAAAGTTATGAAAGGCTGTCCTATCTTCAAACTCAAATACAACCAGTATGGAAACCCTTCGCGGTTCAAGGCCCGATATGTCTGCCGTGGCTACTCTGCGGTCTGGGGTCAAGACTATACCAAGACTTCAGCTCCAACAGCACGTCTTGAATCCTTCTGCATCCTGGCCCACATTGGCGCTGCTCTTGACTGGAAATCAAACAACTAGATATCAAAACTGCCTTCCTGTATGGCCTACTCGATTCCGACAAAGTATGTTATATGGAGCAGCCCGAAGGCTTTGTGGAAGCTGGTTTCGAGGACCACGTCTGGGAGCTTCAAAAGGGTCTCTATGGAATGAAACAGGGCGGGCTTATCTGGAACCGGACGCTTAACGAGGCGATGTTATCCTGGGGCTTCACCCGGCTTAAGAGTGAGCACTGCATTTATTACCGCAAAACTCATGCCGGCACTCTCCTCGTCGCTGTCCACGTCGACAACTTCTTCACCGTCGGAAGCTCCAAAGCTGCCCTGACCAATTTCAAAACTCAAATTAAAACAAAATGGAAGGTATCGGAACTTGGGGATGCACACTTCTGTTTGGGAATCGCCATTGCTTGCAATCACCCAGCTCGCACCATATCCTTGTCACAAACAGCTCTCATTGACCGTGTTATCACACAATTTGGACTTAAGGATGCTGTACCTGTCTCACTCCCTATGGAACCCGGCCTGCACTTATCATGCCGTGACCACTCCCCCCGTTTGGATGCAGAACGTGATATCATGGCTCGCACTCCTTACCGTTCCCTCGTTGGATCACTGATGTATCTTGCCATTGGAACCAGGCCTGACATAGCTTATGCTGTTCAGCAACTCTGCAAGTTCCTTGACTCTTATGGTCGTGCACACTGGGAAGCTGCTAAACGCATGGTTCATTACCTTAAGGGCACCTGCGAGATGCAACTCATCTTGGGTGGTGAACACATGGCACGTCTCCTCACCTATACTGACAGCGACCTTGCAAGCTGCCAGGATACTCACTGATCAGTCAGTGGATACTGCTGCACACTTGGCAGCGGGTTCATTACCTGGAGTGCACGTCAGCAGAAAACGGTATCACTATCAACCTGCGAGGCTGAATACGTGGCGGCATCAGAGGCTGGCAAAGAGGTCAAATGGCTGCGAACATTACTCGGCGAACTTGGTTTTGCTCAATCATCTGCCTCTCCCCTCATGTGCGACAACAACGGTGCTATTATCCTCACTGAAGATTCCTCTTTCCACGCCCGCGTCAAACACATTGATATGGCTTACCACTCCATTCATGAATGCGTCTCCCTTCGCCAACTAAAACTCCATTATGTTTGATCCAAGGATAATGTTGCTGATATCTTCACTAAGGCTCTCATGAAGAAAGACTACAAACGTCTCTGGAACAACCTGGGCCTCCGGTGATTCAGTCGAGGAGGAGATACGCATCGCGTCGAGGAGGAGTGTTGATGCACAAAAGTGCACATGCGACGTGATGCGGAGTTGAGTGTTGGTATTCCAACTCAGACACTTATATACCTGTTTCTTTGCATTTGTCCCTTTTCCCTCAGTCACTTACACGAGACTGAGGGTATGTTCCGTTATCACTTGCGTGCCACCTAGACACTAACGATATCTCAATAGATTGACGTGTGTCTAGGTATATAGCAATACAGTCACTTACACGAGACTGAGGATTGACGTGTGTCTAGATTTAACAGAGACTCTATTGTGGATGTCATTAGCATAGTCTGCATCTGTCCATCTCTCAAATTTGACTTTGGCATTTGTGGAATCAGTTCCTTGATACTTTATTCCAAGGTTTTTTGTCCCTGCTAAATATCTTAATACTCATTTTGCCGCTGACAAATGTGTTAATCCAGGATTTGCAGCAAAAGAGCTTAGCCTCTGAATCACATATGCGATATCGGGACGTGTCGCCACTGCTAGGTACATCAAAGATCTGACTAATGAGGCATAACTATTACTGCATTCACCTTTTGTGTCAGTATCTTCCTTCTCTAACATGGCTTTCAGATCCATGGGCATACCTACTGCATTGCAGTCCTGGAGACCATATTTTTACAGGATTGAGTCTATGTACTGTGCTTGAGATAACTTTATTGTTTTCTCTGCACGGTCTCTAGTTATCTCAATTCCTACTATCTTCTTAGGTTCTCCTAGATCAATAACATCCAATATCTCTTTTAACTGCATCTTTAACTGACTCATAACATCGACACTATTTGCAAACAGGAGTAGATCATCTACCCATACTGTTATAATCTGTGTGCCTGTCTTGGTCTGTCTTATATAGATGCATGGATCTGACTCGGTATGTTTGAAACCTATCTTCATTAGACGACTATTTAATTCAATGTTCCACTCACGCCCAGATTGTTTCAATCCATACAAGGTTTTTTGAAGTCGACACACTCTTCCTGTACCATCAGCATATCCTTCTGGTTGGACCATATACACCTCCTCTGTCAAGGTGCCATTTAAATATGCTCCCTTGACATCCATCTGCTCAACTTCCCAATTTAGGGCAGCTGCAACAGACATCATTGATCTGATCGACTCAAGACATACTACTGGTGTGAAAGTATCTGTATAGTCCATACCAGGAATTTGTGAGTACCCTTTCGCTACTAACCTTGCTTTATACTTAATGACTTCTCCTTCTTTATTTGTTTTCTTAACTAGGACCCATTTGTTTCCTATGAGCATTCTGTTCTCAGGTGGTTCTACCAACTCCCAAGTACCCATTTCATTCAACTGAGTAAGTTCAGCTTGTATCGCTTCTTCCCATTTTGGCCAATCTATTGATGCCTGTGCTTCTCTTAGATTCTTTGGCTCATTGGGATCAATGTGTCCTCCTTCTACCATTGCTATCAAAACTATATCTTCTTCTGTAAGTTCTGGCAATGGTATGTTACCATCTCTGCCTTCATATGACTTAGATTCATTCTCTTCATCATCATCAAAGTCCGGTGTGACAAACATATTTCTGCTGGGCTTGCACAGGCGCTAGTGCTATTCATGTGCCCCACACAAATCCCCTCACTCAGATCTTAGCGCACACTAGGAAACTCGACACGCTGTTAAAACGACACGCGCTATCGCTAGTTTGGTCCGACTTCCAGGTACCTCATCCTCCCATGTCCTACCTATGTCCACCTATCTCCACTGGTGCGTTTTCTCTCGTCGCTTGTTGCTACTTACTAGTCGCAGGTCTTATTACATGTATCCTCATGTTCCGCAGTGCAGCATGTCTAAAGTCATTTAGTATTAACACACAGTCGCTTGACTCGCTACTATCCTCGCCTAGGTATCCCAAGCCTCCATGCGCTATGATAAAATATCCCGCAAAACATACAGGCAACTTACTTCCCCTTCCCTGAACTTCTGCAGGATAGAGTAGTCACTTAGTGAAATATCTCAGTTTTGGTGCAATCGATCTATTCTTGCTCATTTCTCTTGATCGCGACATTCAACCGCTCTGAATTTGCAGTCGCTAAGTCCCCTTAGTATTACTAGTCAAAATGCAAGGCCAAACCGCTGTCGGTAGTTGCGCTACACTTAGTCGCTGCCTTGTTCTCTCCTTTGTTGGCATCTAGTTTTACTTATACTTTCGTCCCAACAACCGCTCCGCTCAACTCAACGCGCGCTCGCTCGATTATTGTGACTCTCTGGTCCTACAGTCGTTCTAACTCTTACAGTGCGATTCCCTCAGCGCTCAACTGATCAAGCGCTATCTTTGGTTTTGCTACTTATCATTTGCGTTACTAATTGAGCGCTATTTAGTCGCTCCTGGTTTCTAGGTCGGATAGATTCTAAGCCCTTTGCACTATCGCTTCCCTTGCCTAAATCAAAGGAAGTGCTTCAATAGCAGTCCTCTCGGGTCGAATATAATTCTCACGCCCTTCAGGATAATAGCACTAGTGCCGTCTCAAGCCTAGCATCTATTTTTCTTTCACACCGGTAAGTCTGGTTCATTCATTTTTCGGTAATCTTTTCTAACTGTCTGTCTCTTGATTCTTCTGGGCAGCTCACTCATCTCTGGTGGCTCTTTCCACTTGTTTTGTGCAGATGTACGCTCTTCTGAGCTATTCTCTTGTAAGTGTTCTCTTATATCTCTTTGCCATTCATTCTCAGAGTGTTCTTGTACAGGTGATTGCACATCAGCTCCCTCTGATGTCTGCGCATCTATTTCACCCATATCTGTGTCCTCCTCATGCTGCACATCACTAGCACTATCTAAGGACTTACATCGGATGTAGGTCCAGAATATGGTATATGACACCTTTCCAGGGCACCAGATAGCATCTTCGTTTACCCACACCTTTATGTGATTGGATAGCGTCAATTTCATATTCTTCTTCTTTATCTATGACGTCAGGAGGAGGGTCGTGGAAGTTTGGGCCGTGGATTTCTGTCTCGTGATAGGAAGATAGCTCAGAAGCATGGAACGTGGGGTGAACTTTCCATTGTTCAGGTAACTGGAGTGTGAACATGATAGGAGAGAGTACGGCTTTCACTGTACAGGGACCATATCATTTCAGGGCAAGTTTTCGTGATGGTAGCTGTGTGATAAGGTTCTTGCCTGACAACCAAACTTTATCGCCAACCTTCCATGGTTGATACTTCTTCCCATATGATCGTGCAGCCATACATTGCATTGCCAGGTTATGGCAGGAAATAGCTTCTTCCCATATCTTCTGAAGGAGGTGGAGTCATTCTTCTGCAGCAGGGACAATAGAGTCTTGAAGGACATGAGGGAGAGCTCTGGGCTCATATCCATACATAAGGAAGAAGGGGGATGCATTATGAGAGTCATGTTTTCGGTGCTTGTGGATGAATTCGGACATTGGGAGATGTTCTACCCAATCTTTGGGGTTGTTATGACAATAAATCCGTAAATAGATTTCTAATTCTTGATTCAGGTGTTCTGTCTGTCTGTCTGTCTGGGGGTGATAAGTGGTAGAGGCGGCGATCTCATATTTCAAAAGCTTGGCAAGGGCTTTAGAGAATTTAGATATGAACTGTGGGCCTTGATCCGAGATAACTTTCTCGTGGAGTCCAAAGCAACGATAGACGTATTTGAAAAACTTCTTTGCAACACCTTCTGAGGTGATGGTTTTGTACAAGGGATGAGAATTACCCCCTTCATAAGCCCATGGTCTACTATGATCATGATAGAATCAAAGCCATTACAGGGTGGGAGATCAGTGATGAGGTCAACAGACACCTGGGCAAAGGGCGTCAAAACAGAGGACAAGATAGGAACAAGTGGGGGTGTTGTCAGATGGGTATCAGGTTTCATTTGTTGACAAAGGGCGCAACCCTTGATGTATTTTCGGATATAAGTTCCCATAGAGGGCCACCAGAAGTCTCATTTGATGAGTTCTTCCATTTTGAAATGACTGGGGTGACCTGCAGTAGTGTGGTCATGAGTGCATTCAAGAATAGCATGGCAACCAGCTGGACAGATGTAGGCGTGGTCTTTGTAGTATAAGATGTTGTTAGTGATGGTCCAATCAGAAAGGGCTGATTTCATAGGAGGAAGACAAAGACCATTAAGCGCATTTGAAGCGGCATGGAAGATAGGGTTGAGATCATCGGGGTCTGTTTTTGCAAGCATTGTCATGAGTTCTTGGTCTAAGAGTCGTACAAACATGGAATCAGGGAGGAGAGTCATATCTTCATTATTGGTCTTGTTGGGAATATGATCTGCGCAGCAGGATAAGGTGTCTGGTGCGGCCAGTTTTGTTCCTGGTACATGGTGGAGTTTGATGTCATAACAGGAAAGAAGGAGTTGCCATTGCACTTGACGACAGGTCAATTTCTGTGCAGTACGGAAGTAGAGGAGGTTGTTATGATCAGTGAAGATGATAACTGGATGGGGGTTCCCTTCAAGGTAGTGACACCATTCCGTTAAAGCACGGATAACTGCTGACAATTCTCAATCAAAGATCTGGTAATTGTGTTCTGCAGGGTTCAATGATTGGGAAAGATATCCACAAGGGTGATAGATGAGCCCCTTCAGTGACAAATCCCGTATTAGATGGGTCACCCGACCTACATAATATCCCGTGTAATACGGGCCAGCGGATTATGGGCTGATGATATGTATATTCCCGATGGTGACGGGTAGGCCGGGAGGGATATTATTCCCGATAAAGACGGGTGGGCCCATCCATGCTGATGTTATATATATCCTTGACGATAGCGGATGGGCCGGGAGAAATATTATTATGGAGATGGGTGGGCCCATGTGGGTAATATGTAGACTAGGATTGACATATATGCATAGGAAATAGTATGATATAGACGGGTGGGCCGACATATTAGTATTATTTTGTAGACGGATGGGCCGAGGGAGCGATGAAATATGTATTAGATAGACGGGTGGGCCGACATAGGGAAATATTAGATAGACGGGTGGGCTGACGTGGGGTAATATTAGATAGACGGGTGGGCCGAGGGTGAGGTGAATTATTTATTAGATAGACAGATGGGCTGAGGGAGCGATGAAATATGTATTAGATAGACAGGTGGGCCGACATAGGGAAATATTGATAGATGGGTGG